>CAUYRH010016966.1:0-36478 GCA_963574655.1 Perodicticus potto | reverse complement strand
GAACCCTCCATCTTCTACGGAGGCAGGCAATGAAGACAGCTAACCACAGACCATCTATACTTGTGAGACAAAAGAAAGTTTGAAGTTATTATTTAGGAAACAACAAGGAAAATCCTAATATGGTTTTCTTTTAGCATCACTGAATAAGTGCTTCTGACCTGATGCTGTTCTACCTTTGCCTATTACTGATTACACTAACCAGATTTATGTTTTCCAGAAAGGTTATCAAGCCACATGCAATAAAGATGGTCCCAGTCCATGAACCCCTGTATCACTCTCCCTCTGGAGAAACCCTAACTTCTCCCTTCTATCATCGCCTGATTCAGCAGGAAGCAGTTAGATCGAGTCTTCACCCCTTTTCCCTAACAGCAGTTAGGGTTTCTACTTGGAGAGGGAGAATTGATGCAGGACATCTGGCGCCCTAGCCAGCTCAGCGGAGCTGGTGGACCTGCCGCTTCCTCCTTGGTGGTGTTGGCGCTGCAGCAGCCAGCTGAAGAGCCAGCGGGCTGGATGACAGGCAAGGAGGGGATGACAAGCAAGGAGCCTCCAACGCCCACCAGAGGCTCCAATAGCCAAAATGGCTGGACAACTGCTGAGGAGACACCTGTGCCTTGGTGTCTCCTTTGCTTTACACTTAGGACTAAATGTGGAACCCCCATTTCCTATGCCTAGGTCAATTTCTTGAGAATTTCCTAGGCCTCAATTCCATGAATGGACTGTATCCATTCATTGATACACTCATTCACCTTGCCCCCCAGCGGAAGGGACTGTATTCATTTGTTTTCTGGCCAAGGAACCCATACACCTTTATATAACCTGAGGCTAAAGGCCTAAAGGAGGAGACGGGGAAAGACCGGGAGAGGAACGGAGAGAGCTTCTCTCTCCCCACTTGAATTCTTTCCCTCTACCAGGAGCTTTAGTGTTTTCTGTATTCTTTTCTGTAAATCAATTCTGTCTTACCACTGAGGGGTGGGGGTGGGGGAAATAATGTAATGAAGAATAATAAAATACATGTATTAAAAAAAAAAAAAAAGAATCCCTTATCCTCAAAGTTAAGGGAGTAGTTTTAAAATTTTGCCTTGCTTAAGAATGGCCTGCAGCCCTTGATAAAAAGTCATATTCCAGGCCCCACTACTCAGATTTTGATGCCTTTTGTCGGGCAGCCAGGAGATTCTGATGCAAAAGTAGGTTGTAAACAATGATGTAAATAGAGGCCTCAGAAAACTGCCTGTCATCTCCTCATTCCTGCTGACTTCCTAAAGCAAATGCACCTTAAGATTTGAAGATGACATTGGTTTTTTGTTTGAGACAATCTTACTCTGCCGTGTAGGATAGAGTGTCATGGCATCATAGCTCACAGAAACCTCAAACTCTTGGGCTCAAGAGCTCCTCTTGCCTCAGCCTCCCAAGTAGCTGGGACTACAGGTGTCCACCACAATGCCCAGCTAGTTTTTCTATTTTCAGTAGAGATGGGGTCTTGCTCTTGCTTGAGCTGGTCTTGAATCCCTGAGCTCAGGCAATTCACCAGCTTCGGCCTCCCAGAGTGCTAGGATTACAGACAGGTGTGAGCCACTCTGCTCCGCCAGAGGATAGTGTTGTTAATCATTTCAAGGCCACACATGGGAGTTAATAATGAAAGATATTATGGCCAAGATGGGTGATACAAGGGTTTAGTAAATATCCCAGAGTTTTCCTGTTTGTTGGCTTTGGCCTGTATTGGTAGGGAAATGAGATCAGGCCCCCCGTTCTTGGAAGGTTCCCTAGAACTCTGTTTAGCCCTTGCTTTAGGAATACGTCATCCTTAGGCTATTAGGGTTGAGCACCAGAGCTGACTACCAAGGCTTAGCTTTGAGAGAGAGTTACTCTGTATCATTCTCAGTCCCTTCCAGACCCCAGGTTTGGGCCTGTACCTGAGAAGCCCCCACGGAGTCCTGGCTTTTCATCATCTCTCTCCCTCCCTCTGAAAGTCAAAGTCTTGATCTCTAGGTGGTCCTGCCCTTTCTCCCTGGGTTGGGTTTATCAGAAATAAATCACTGACCTGAACCAGTTGCTTACCCATTGCTTGATAATACTCTGTTCCATGTGGCCTAGGTGGGGAAGTGTCCCCACCTTCCAGGACCCTGTCCGCCTTATGTCAGCTCCCCTCTTTCTATTTGTCCCTGTTACAAATTCTCAAGCGTGGGGCTGCCATTGCAGTTCACTGGGCAGAGCAGAAGGACACGTGCACCGCAGCTGATGCTCCAGCAGCCTCACCAGCATCTGCCCCCAGCCCCTCCCATGACCCCACACCCGCAATTCCATGGTCCACATTCTGATCTGTGTGGTTTTGTTCATTTTGTTTCCTGTCTGGAACAATTACCTGCCTCACCACCCCTGCTTCCCCTGCCCTCCGCCTCCTGCCCTCCTACCTCCCCTTGAGCAAATTTTCAGGATTAGCTCAAAATTTTTGTGCTTCCAGAAGCTGTTCCTAATACCCCAGAACAAAGTAGTTCCCTCTTCTCAAGTCCTACAGAATTTTCCTTCTCTTACAAGTATGTGACTTTGGATTTATACTTATACATATTTTCTTTCATTTCTTTTCTCTTTTTTTGAGACAGGCTCTCACTCCGTTGCCCTGGGATTGAGTGTTGTGGCATCATCATACTTCACAGCAACCTCAGACTCTTGGGCTCAGGAGATCATATTTGCCTCAACCTCCCAAGTAGCAGGGACTGGTCTTGCTTGGCTGGTCTTGAATCCCTGAGCTCAGGCACTCCACCAACCTCTGCCTCCCAGAGTGGTAGGGAATGAAACACAGCAAGAGAGGGTACAGAGTGCAAGAGGGTACAGGCATACACCACTATGCCTTGCTGATTTTTCTATTTTTAGTAGAGAGGAGGTCTCATTCTTGCTCAGCCTTTTCTCGAACTCCTGAGCTCAAGCAATCCACCAATTTTGACCTCCCAGAGTGCTAAGATTATATGTGTGGGCCTCCACACCTGGCCTCAGATTTATGCTTCTATTTCTTTATGTCCATTATTCTTTGTGCTCACGTCATTGCAGGGTGATGGAGCACTCGCTGTGTGCCAGATACCTCCCTATGTTCTGGGATCACGTGCGTGGGTTGGCTGTGGGGACAGGTGCTGGATGAGTAACTCATGGATTGGAGTTCAGTGTGATGAGTGTGGGAGAGGTTTGCAAAAGGGTGTTCTGGAGGCCCACATGAACACACAGCTTCTCCCGGGGTCTCCAATGGTGAGCTCTTCGACACTGGCACCTGTGTCTGGTTCATTCTGTATCCATTGTCATTGACTAGTGTGCTACATTCCATTCAGGAGATGTTCAAGAAGTGCCTAGGAACTGAATGAGAGAACTAGATAAAAGAACACAGACATGGTAGGAAATCAGTTCACTGAGTTCTCAGTTAGATGTGCAATTTGGGACCTATATTTGATAGAATTGGGAGCATTGGTAAAGTAAATGGTGAATTTAGTTTTACAAAATAACGAGTTGCAAAATATTCTCTGATCTAAGGCTGCTTCACGGAAAATGTAACCCAGAAAGTTGTAGTCACCCCTTAGGCACAGTTTAAGAAGCACCACCAATCCTTTCCCTATCATTTCAAAAAGAAATAGGCCAGAATAACTTGACCCTGTGGATCTTTGATGCTATTCTCCTGTTGGTTGGAAATGGTCGGTGAACTTCTCGCTAGGTTAGGTAGTGGCAGCGTGCAGGAGTGCAGGAAAGATGTCATCTTCATTCTCCCATCACTTCTCTGAGACCTAATTCTTCCACATCATTAGCGTAAACACGAAGGGCCTCCTGGGACCTTAGAAAGATGCTGTGACCTGGTCTGCTTATGTGAAAGGAACGAGATGGGAGGGGAGGAGGGGGCCACGAGGATCAAAGGAAAGGCCTTTACTGTACCCTTTCCAGCATCCAAACAGCAGCCAGCAATCAGGACATCACGTGGGACTGCTTTTTAATAGTTCTGATCAGTGTGTCATGGGGTTAGGGTCTCAGGGTTCCACCAACACAGCACTGTAGAGGAATTTCTCCTTTAAATAGAGCATGAAACACAGCAAGAGATGGTACAGAGTGCAATAGTACGTGGAAAATATTTGATGAACAAGTGGCAAATGTCATTGCAGAGAAAAATAGATTAATTTATTCTAAGAAATTATTTTTCTAAGAAGAGAAGAAAAACCTTTCTCTTGACCAAATGCAGTAGAACCTCCGTAGCTGACCACCTTCTTGCACTGACCACCTCCTTAAATTGACCTGCTTTTAATGGAGGACCAGATGTGCACCACATGTGTGTACTCACAGAGGAGGCTGAGTTCCTTAGGTTGACCACCTCTGTCTGTTGACCAGTTTGTCACAGTCTCTTGGGTGGACAACTTACAGAGGTCCTTCTGTAAATAGGTTTATGACAACGTTCCTTAAAAGTTTTGAGCCAGAGAATACAGACTTTAGACTTACTGCCGAAGAGAAGGTGTTTGAAACAAACATCTTTATTTGCTAGTATAAGAAGGGTAATCTCTTCCACTGACTTTGCTTGCAGAAATGGCTTTGTGGACTTGTGAGAGATAAAGTGCTTTTGTGAATAATAAAAAATACGATAATTATTAGGACCACCTTAACCACAGAGATCATAAAAGTAAGTGCAGCCCAGCTGTTGCCTTTTTAATGGGTAAAGCATCAGCCTGTCTAGAATTCATAGACTTGTGTGAAAATTATGATTCTTGGCTCTCACGTAATTAAAAAGCCATTGTTACCTTTTACGTTATAGAACAGAAGGATCATCATCTCATTGCCGGCACAAAAAGCACAACAACATATTTGAATCACTTTATTGTAAATAAAATAAATTCTAAAATTACATCCCCAAGGACGATGTTTTGTCGTGTTTTGTTCAGCATCAGTATTTTCCAGAAGGTCGAGTGTCTCTCCCCCAGCTCATAGTTGCAGAGGTTTTGCACAATGTTAGTGACATGTCAGATGTACTAGGGTGAGGATTATATCATTGGCGACATTTTCAGGGTCATAGAATTTAGAGTGGAAAGTGATTTTAGAGGCCTCCCCACCTATTTAATTTTAAGCACCAGGAAATCAGGGTCTAAGAGACATTTAAGCCGTTTGCCTAAGGCCTGAGAGCTAGTTCATGGTAGAAGCCAGCAGGAGTGAAGGGAGATCGCTGGACATCTTTCTGTTTGGGGGTTCCTCTTGCTGAGCACCACTGCCTCTAATTCCTCCTACTCCACCCCCCATGGTGTCCCCAATTAGGACATCCAGGATTACAACAGGCTATATAGCCCATTCAGTGTCCTCATATAAAATGTTCCCATTTACTACAAGGAACACCAGGCATCAGGTTGACATGTGGTTTTTAGGGAGAGGGGATATCTGATGGCATCTTCCTGCAGGGTTTCCCCAGCTCTGACGTGCACACACATTATAGGGGCTCTTGTTAGAATGCAGAACCTGGCCCTGGGTCTAGCAGTGGGGCCTAAGATAAGACTCGGGTGGCTGCTGGCCTCCAGATGATTAAAATTATGGGGCACCTATAGTCTCAGCTACTTGAGAGCCTGAGGCAAGAGGATCATTGATCCCAAGAGACCGAGGTTGCTGTGAGCTATGAGGCCACAACACTCTACCCATGGTGACCGAGTGAGACTCTGTCTCAAAAAAAAAAAAGCATTAAAGGCACCATTCTAGTGACCACTCTGAGACCTGGAAGCCTCAGCATTCACCCCTCCTTGATGATTTTTGGGGTGCATTGTGCTGAGGAACTGAACTCTCTGGGTTTTCTTTCCCTAAAGCACAGTGTGAGAAAACGTACAGGTGCAGGTGAAATCAGTAATTCAGGGAGCGAGGGAGGATTCCTGCAGGTGCTGCCCACGGCATGGCCTTACAGAGAGGAGAGAGACTCATTTCAGAATTGTTTGGGGACAGCTCACTGCAATTCTTAGATTTTAATTCATAACTTTTAAAATACAGAAATAGGCTCTAACTAGACTTTTATGCCTGAGAGAAGAAAACTGTCACTTTGCAGGGGGGTGAGTGTGCTTTCCTCATGTCTCTCCCTGAAAGACTGGTCCCCTTTGTACTTTCCTTTAGTTTGTAGGTCAGGGAGCCCCAAGGCGGCCGCTGGGATACTGTGGCTAAAGGGCTGTGCCCCGGGAGGGCGTCCCATTGGGCGCTGTGTCCTCACTGCTCCTTAGGGCCTGACAGGCGTCAGCACTGCTCGCTCCCAGAGAAGGTCTGTTCCACTTACCACCTCGGAAGGTTCATTTCCTTTCCCAAGTTTCCTTCCTTCTCCCAGGGTTCTGCGAGCACCTCGTCTGTGTTAGAGCTGCCCCCCACCCAGCCAGGACCGGACATGGTCCCCACTTTCCTGACCTTTAGGGTTAGAAAGCTGGCACCAACAGTCACTGAACCCAACTTTTATCAGAGGCTTAAACCTTCTCTAAAACATTAGCAACCTACCAGCCTTTTTGAGCCTCTAATTCAGTGTTTGTCAGCCTTGTTACTCTCACAGCACTCTTGAGCCCATAGTTAAAATTTTCGCGGCACACTTAAATTATGTCAATTTAAAAAAAGTAAAAAAAGGAATTTATTGTGCTTTGAACTTCTTTTGAAAATAATTTATGATCTTTAAAAGTTTTTCTGGCATGGGCGGAGCCTGTGGCTGTCAGTAAGGCGCCGGGCCCATATACTGAGGGTGGCGAGTTCAAACCCAGGCCTGGCAGAACTGCAACAAAAAAATAGCCAGGTGTTATGGCGGGTGCCTGTAGTCCCAGCTACTCGGGAGGCTGAGGCAAGAGAATCGCCTAAGCCCAGGAGTTGGAGGTTGCTGTGAGCTGTGTGGCCCTGTACTGAGGGCCATAGAGTGAGACTCCGTCTCTATAAAAAAATTTTTTTTGTGGCCCACCTAAGATCCTCTCACAGCACACCAGTTGAAAATCACTGTTCTAATTATCTACCCTATGACCACTGCAGGCAGCTGGTATTTCTTTCAGATTTTTGAGGGAAAACACCCCTTCTGACATTTCGCCACTGTGGGTCCTCCACCTACTCCAAATACAGCATTTTTTTTTTTTTTTTTTGCAGTTTTTGGTCGGGGCTGGGTTTGAACCCGCCACCTCTAGCATATGGGGCTGGTGCCCTACTTCTTTGAGGCACTGGCGCCACCCCCCAAATACAGCTTTTAAGCATAACACAACTTCTCAGTTTCCCTCGTGTCTGACAAGAAATACACCTTTAGTTGGTTATGATAATTGCTCCATTCTTTCTGGAAACTTGTCTTAGAGTTTAAAAATCAGCCTGGCTTTGCCATATCTCCCTCCAAGTTGTGGGGCTTCTGAATGACCAGCGGCATGCATCTGAGTAACGCTGTTAGGGGGCTAGGGTAGACCACCGTTTCCAAACTGGACTCTGCGTATTGTCCTCTCATGCGTCTTTACTGGCAGGCAGAGCTGGAGGGTTTCTTCATAGTAATAGTTGGGATCCACTGAGCCTCAAGACCAAAACGCCTCCCTCACTGGCCTCCCACGGTATTGTGGTCTTTAGAATTTGACTCATCTTCTACCTACTGAGTTACCGATTCATTCAAAGATTTGCCCACTTGGCTACCCATTTTTTCATTGTAAAAAAATGTTTGGCTTCACCTGGTATAGTGCCTTTAGGACACTTTAGTCTCAGGCTCCCTTTATATTCTTGGAAATGATTGAGAACCTCAGAGAGCTTTTGTTGATTGGGTTATATCTATTGGTAACTGTTGCATTAGATTAGAACCCAGGAATAAAATACATCAATTCATTTAATTAACAAATGTAACACATATTATCATAAGTAACACTTTTAAATGAAAAGTAACCTTTTTCCAAAGCAAAAAAAAAATTAGGTGAAGGGTAGTATTGTTTTTATTCTTACAATTTTTTTTTAATGTCTGGCTTAAAAGAAAATGGCTAGATTTCTAGATTTTTACATTTGCTTTTAGTCTGTTGCAATATGTTGTTTTGGTTGAAGCCTAAGAAGAAAATTCTGCCTCACACAGATATTTAGTTGGAAAAAGGAGAAATATTTTAATAGTCTTGTTAGATAATTGTGGATATTCTTGACAATATTCTAAAACCTTGACAAGTGCCAGGATTTTTAAAGGTTAATTGAACGTGCAATCTGAAACTATATCAGTAAACTTGTGTTCTCTGTTGTGTTACCATCTATTGGTCTGTCTTGTGTTTTGGATTTTTTACCCACAAACGGCTTTTGTGATATCACACATCAGTCCTTTGGAAAACATTGGATCACCGAGTTATACAGAACTTCTGAACGTTGACACATTTCATCATACAATATCAAAAAATCACATCTGCGATGAACGTCACCATCTCTGTCAACAGAAGCATCTTTAAATATTGGGAATCTTTCAAGCTTATAACAGAAAATAAAAGTTTTCCAAAATTCTAATTTGTTCTTGAAAGCATCGGTCACTTTCCTCGAAGTGACAGGCACACTTTGTTCATTTGAGAGCACACGTCTGCCAGGCAGCCAGATCGGAATGACCACAGTTTGTAGCTCAGTCATTCTTTGAAGGGAAAATGGAATTCCGTGAAAGACGGGCTCCTTCAGGTCATGAGCAACAGCCCAGTGAGTTTCCTTGAGGCAACCGTTGCAGAAATAAGTGCTCTGTGCACACCTCCCATTCTGTCCCCAGAACGTGAAAGACGAGGACTCACGGGTTGACAGTTCGTAAAATTTTAATTTCTCCAGCATCACTGAGGACATTCTAAGGGAAACCGCGAACGCCATGATGCAGAGTCCAAGCGACTGCTTTAAGTCACTGCTTTGAGTTTTCCCGAGGCATCGGCCGTTTTCCCCACCACTGTTTTTGCATCTTTAGTGCCAATGTCAACACCGTGAAAAAGGCACATCCTGTCTTTATATTATTGTAAAAATAGTTTCGGCCTCCTGGGCCTCCTGCCAGGGTCTCAGAGACCTCTCTGGAAGTCTGGGTGCCACATTTTGAGACCCTCTGGCCTGGCCCAGGCCTGTCTCTAACCTTTTTTTCCTGGAGCTTTGCTTTTATGTTCTATAACGTTAATGGATTATTCTAAGCACCCCGAGTTTTTAGTTCAGTTTTTTTCCCTTTGACCTTGGAAACTACTTTGTAGCTTGTGTCTTTCCCCTGTGGTGAGTCTTTGAGTGGCTTCTAACAGCCGTGGATTAATTTGCTAGAAGCTGATTTGAAAGTTCTCCCTCTTTTCTCTTCCACACTCCCCCAAGCCCATCTCCTTGCCTCCCACTCCCACCGTTGTCCTCCCCAGGGTCTGCAGCCCCATCTCCCCTACTGTACCCAGCGCGCTTCTCCCTCCTTCCTTCCCGGCCGGCAGCCCGTAGCGGGTCAGATCCGAGAAGTAACTGAACATTCCTTATAATCCTGTCACCAAGATAAAATGAAAGCTGGCTGATTAAAATTATGAAAATCTTCTAAGGTCTTCTAAGGAAATCTTCTAAGAAACCAACCTTTTTATTAAATACGTTGCAAGTACTTGTTGAGGGACAAAGAGTGAGGAAGTCTAGAAATTTAAAAGGAGATTTTATTTCTTATAAAGTGGTACAACCCGCAGCCTACCCATCCTGGAGGTTGGGAAGCCTGACCTCAGCAGAAGCAGAGACAAGCCCTTCAGGGAGCAGTTGTCCTGATGGACCCCCTGACAGGGTCTCAGAGACCCCTCAGAAATCTAGAAAGCACATTTTGAGAAGTGAATTTATGCTGAACAGGTTGGTCAAATATAGGTATTCAACAGATTACAGGAGGACTTATGAATATTCATGAAGGTATTCAACAGATTACAGGAGGACTTAATGAATATTCATGAAGGAGACCCATGCATGTGTGTATAAAGTTTACATGTATGTAGCATACATCCCGTGATCATTTTGGGATAGATGTTTAATGTCGAAATGTATCATAATTAGGTATGATATATAAATAGGTAAAATGTAAGGCCTGACTCCATGAACCTCGTGTCCTCAGGCTGGAGCCAGTCCGTGCTGGCAGCTGTTTGTTAAGAAGAAACGCTCTGTGTTCTGAAATAGACATCATGTTGGAACCATAAAGACAGGAGGGCCCTGGGGGTTGAGTGAGATAAATGGAGGATCTTGTGGGATTTTGTTCTCTCCAGCTGGTCTTTGATAATATCCAGCAATGACTAATAAGGGAGAGTTGAAAGCAAATGGGATGTGAGTATCCATCCTCCCATCTTGCCATGGCTGGGAATCTAAAATTGGGGGGATTTAGCCGAAAGAAGGTGCATTATTCTGTTGGAGGGGTTTAGAGCTTTTATTTGAGTTCTCAGTTTCTAGATACTAAAAAGAAACTGGGAAATTGAGCAATTACCTTTCAGAAAACTGGCCTGCTCCTGTGGGCTTCACTTCTTGGGCTCTCTCCAGGACCTGGAAACTTCTTCTTGCAGGAGGCCTGAGCATTTGTCCCTGGACCTTGCTGTTGGGAAGACAGTGACGGTGGCAGTGGCAGTGGCAGGGCGGGACCAAGGAAGAACTTGGTAACTGCGTGGTTTGCCTTTGTGATAAGCTTATCATTGGAGGGAGGGGCAGAAGGGGATGGTACCCAAGGGAGAAATTTGGTCCAAAGAAAGGCCTTTGTTTCTGGAGCAGAGATGCACCACAGCGAAATAAGGGAAGGGAAAGAAACCGTCAGCTGGGGAGATGGCAAAGTGTCAGAATGTGGTGTAAATCATGCATGAAGGTCTTGGAGGAGAGGGAATCCAGAGAGGTGAGGAAGGCTGCAGGAAAGGGGAGGAAAACTTCCTTTTCTGAGCAAGTTATGGCATGCAAAAGGCTTGACAAAAGTATGTTAAGTTTCTTGAGCTAAAGTTAAATAACATGAAATTAACCATTTTAAGGTAAATAATTGAATTGTATTAAATATATTCACACCACCTCTATCTACAAGGTGACCCGAAAGCTACCCCTAAAGTTGATATTCACAGGGAAAATGGAAAATTGTAGCTAAATGTACGTTGTTTACAAGATATTTATTACAAAATTTTACAAAATTATTTTACAACATATTTTTACAAAAGATTCTCTCAGTGTTAGCCACTTCTTTGTAAAAATTTGTAAAGAATATTTTGTAGGCTCAGCACTTATAGCTCAGTGGGTAGAGCGCTGGCCACATACATCGAGCGAGGCTGACAGGTTTGTACCCGGCCTGAGCCTGTGAAACAACAATGACAACTGCAACAAAAAATAGCAGGGCGTTGTGGCAGGCACCTGCAGTCCCAGCTACTTGGGAGGCTGAGGCAAGAGAATCACTTCAGCCCGAGAGTTTGAGGGTGCTGTGAGCTGTGACACCACAGCACTCTACTGAGGGTGACACTGTGAGACTCTGTCTCAAAAAAAAAGAAGGAATATTTTGTAAATCAAGGTACACTTGCTTTCCCTATGTATGGTGACTTTAGGGATGTGGACACCTATAGTTCCAAAATGTTCTTATCACCCCCAAATAAAGCCCCATCTCTTTTCTTCTTTTCCTCTTGTCAGCCACCAATCCGCATTCTGTCTATGGATTTTGCCCTGCTGGGCATTTCATACAAACGGAATCATGTGAAGTGGCCCTTTTGTGTTTGGGTTCTTTCACTGAGCGTGACGTTTTCCAGTTCATCATGTTGTAGCCTGTATCAATACTGCTTCCCTTCATATGTCTGAATAACGTTCCACTGTGTGCAGAAGCCACAATTTGTTCATTTGCCATTGGACGGATGTTTGCCTTGTTTCCAATTCTCGGCTGTTGTGAACGGTGCTGCTGTGATTATGAGTGTGCACGTGTTTGTTAGATTCCTGCCGTGATTATGAGTGCACACGTGTTTGTTAGATTCCTGCTCTGATTATGAGTGCACACGTGTTTGTTAGATTCCTGCCGTGATTATGCGTGCACACGTGTTTGTTAGATTCCCGTTTCCGGTTCTCTGGGTGACTCGCCTGGTAATTCTGCTTCACTCTTTGAGGAACTGCCAAACTGTTTTTCACTGTGGCAGAACCATTTTACGTTCCTGGCAGTGTGCCAGTGTTCTAGTATCTCCACGTGCTCACCTACACTGGTTTCTTCCATTTTTAAAAAATTCTCACCACCCTAGAGTGTATCTTTTTGTTGTTTTGATTTGTATTTCTCTAATGAAGAGTGAGGTGAATATTGATCCAAGTTTTTTTTTAAATACTATTTGTGTTTGGAAAAAATGAGTTTCCCCATGAAAACTGAATTCCAATCATTTCCTCTTTGTCCACAGGGCAGATTTTGGTTCCAGGGTAAGAAATAAGGGCAGACATCACTATGTTGAGTTGCTTGGGAGTAGCGCTCCTGGGGGTCTGGATTGCTCTGCTGTGGATGGAGGCAGAGGATTCTGTTTGCCTGGGCCACCTGGGATCTTGGTCTAGGCCAGGTGAGAGCTGGGATGTCTTCTCAGTCTCAGGCTATCCTTTGCCTGAAAGTCTTCTGGAAGCTCACTTTGTTTCTAGGGAATGTGACATAAGGCGGGTTCAGAGAAGATGGTACCCTCATATTGCCTTGACCTTAAACTGGCCAGGAACCCACCACCTTTGCTGGGGCAGAGGCAGGACAAATATCAGTCACCCCAGCCATCTGTCAGGAGCTCTCATGGGGTTTCTTTCTCTCAACTGCCTTTCCCTTATACTCTAAGAATAAGCCCAAGAAAATTGGCCTAAACCTGCATGTCTCTTTACTAAGTGGCAACAGGGAACTGACTCATCCCATTCTCAATTTCCTTTCCCATAATAGGCATTCTGAGGCTAAGATCTGCATTTAATTGAGCCACAGGCATTCATCCTTTCCAAGTTCACAGTAGAGAAGATGTTCTAATTTAATGATAATTCTGTGGTTAAACAGGATAATTCCAAGTCAATAAGGAATAGAGAAGCTGACTCCACAAGAGAATGAGAAAGCTCCCCCCCCCCCCCCCGGTATGCAACAGCTGCTCAGTAATGGATGAAGCAAGCAAGGTCCCTGCAGGCCCCCTCAGGCCATTGCCATGAACACAATCGCCTCTTCTATACAGCTGTAGTTAGTTTCCATGCAATTTCTGGGCAGAAAATTTGAGCTGTTTTTCAAACCTCAGACAGAACTGGTTATGTGATACGTGCAGTGGGACACCATGTAGGGCTGAGTGTAGAGAGGCTCACAGGACCTTAGCGTGATAGTCTTCCCAGGAATCTGACGAGGGCCCAGAAAATGCAGAATGTCCTAGAGCTGCCCAGAATTTAAAGGTCATTAATTATAAAGGCCATCAGAACTGTCATTGACACATTTTGTTTTCACACTGTCACAGTATTTTGGCAAGAAACTGGGAGAAAATTGAAACACATGAACAGAGTAAGTCCCCATAGCTGCTTATCGGATACCATTTATACATTTCATAAATAAGTATGCATGTGTGTTTAGGTCCACATATGTAGAAAAACTTAAAAACAGTTGGCTTTTTCTCTCCTAATTGTCTTTATATTATATTTCAATAAGTACTTTCCTAACTTCATTACTATGTTTTTTGTTTTTCTGTTCTACTAACCTTCATTTCTTTACATGATTTCTTTGACCTTTATCCTTTTTTTAATAGTTCTCTGGATTCAGTTTGGTTTTGTATATATGAGGTCAAACAATTAAGTTTGTGAACTTATCCTAGAAAAAGCGCTCCATACCTCATTGCTGAATATCCCTGTGGTCACAGATGTTGGTCAAGAGGAATTCTTTGAAAGTTACTGCGGTGATATTCAGCAGTGAGGTGCATGGTACTTTTTCTATGATGTGTTTGTGAACTTAATTTTCAATCTCTTATGTCAGTGGTTCTCAACATTTCTAATGCCACGACGTATTTTCATTGTTACAAAGGGGTTGCGACCCATAGATTGAGAACCGCTGTCTTCTATAAATACTGGTTAAGTAAAGCACCATGGGTATAAGTAAGAAAGTTGAACAAAACATTAGGCGAGTTAAATGTTGATGCCAAAAATGTTAATGTTCAGTAGAAACTAAATTATTGAAGGGCTGAGTTATAAGTTATGAAAGCACCAACTGAAGTGACAATAAAACAATCTTCCAAGGAAGGGTTGCTGGGATTGAAAAAGATTCTTTGGCCAGATGAGTGAATGACCAGGAAAGGTCTTGGTTTGTTTGGTGCTGGAGGAGATTAAGGGTAAGTCTCAACTATAGACGACGGGAACTTGTGAAATCTGGTTGCTTTTCATCAAGCTTCAAATATTTTAATTGATTTTTTTTCAACCATGGCTTGCTCCTCTATTGTTAAAATTTCTCCACATGGTCAATTTTGGGATAAAAAAATGATATTATGTTGTGCTTGCTAAAATCAGAAGCAGCAGCCAAATCTGACTTTTGCCCAAAGGGTTTTTTCGGGTTGTTAAAATAAAGGAAAATGTGAGAAGAATGGGCTTCCGTATTTAGGTTAGTATAATATACACCCATTTTCTACCATAAGAACAAGTCGTCTGGCAATTCAATCAAATATATTCTATAACATTAGCTTTGATTTAAAGTCCTAGGGTGCTATTGTGACATTATTCCATCACTGGATCCTGGTGGGAAGAGTCTTCCACGTGCCATGATCCTGTGACACAGACATTTTCTTCACCAAATTATTGCATAGAAATGTGATGTTCTAGGAAATTAAGTGAACTAATTTCTACAAGGGCCGGAATTTTAAAATTTTGTAGTGCTTCAAAGATATTAGAAGTTTTAGTTTTGTGTAGATCAGTAAGTATATGAAGGCCTTACTTCTGTTGCCTAGTTAGAAAATTCAAGGTGATGGCAAATATCTGTGTGTTAAAACGTGGTTCCCAACATTTGGCACCAAAGCCCAGTTTTGTGGAAGATTATTTTTCCATGGACAGAGTGGAGGGGCACAGGGAGATGAGCGAGGAGGCAGGGTTCAGCAGTGATGGTGTGCACCCTGGTTCCTAACAGGCTTTGGACCAGGGGTTGGTGTGCAGGCGGGGGGCTGACAACTCAATGTTAGAACACCATAGCTTTAAAACACAGCTATTCTTGTGTGCAGTCCAGGTGATGTCAGAGTGGGCCTCTCTGTACAGAACCATCTGATAAAGTACGAGGATTTGTGGCCTGGCAGAGGCCAACAGACTTGGGGGTAGAGACCAGGTTCAAAGTCTGCCTCCAGCACTTGCTGACATTGCATTACTTCATTCCCAGAGCTTCAGTACGCTCATTCGACCATGGAAATGATGAAAATGCTCAGGCCACAGGGCTGTGGTGTATGGAAGGTCTTGGGCTAGCACGGATCTGTTCAGGATGCTGGAAAAAATCCTAATGGACTTTGAAATGAGCTCATGTATGTGCAAGCACTTGGTAACGTGTTTTACAAAGAAAAGGTGGCATGTATGATGTAGAAACCATCAAAGATGGCACCTGCCGCCTCTGTCAACAGCCACTTGCCACGGCCCCGGCTGCACTTGGCATCCCTCCCCTATTATCCTTGGACGTTTTTTGCCTCACTCTTTTGAACTACCCAGGATGTTGGTGGCCAAGACAGCTGATTTTGACTTTAGTGGAAATCATTTAGGGCTAGACTCATGCTTAATTTCCTCCTTAGAGTTCTAATTTTACAGGGTAATTATTGGGAGAAAGTTGATACTTGAATTTCTGAGCCACTAGCTTATGTTCTATTCACACTGCTTTTTATTTTGTTTTTTAAAAGATTCTTCCTGTGATAAACATAGGTGCAGCTGGCCACACAAATTCGCTGTTTGCCTTGCTTCTTAGCCATTGTTTTGAAGCTCTGCTTGGCTAAATGTATTTCAGTTTTATAGTTAAAATGTAAAATTGTTGACAAATACCAGTTTTAGCCAGAAATGCTCATGAATATATAATTGTTCCCCAAGAATAAACCTCATCTGCTTCTAAAAAGTAGCAGAACCATAGTTACCAGCTAGGAATAGTAATAGGAGATAACACCTTTTTTTTTTTTTTAAATCACAAAGGTCTTTGCTTTCTAACTAAAAATTCTTTTTTAAAAATGCCTTTAAAAAATAAAAGTAACTCAACATTGGTACAATCCAGTTGCTTGTGTTGGCCAGAAGGCCGTGGGCTGGGAAGGCCAACTTGGTGTAGGATTTAAAGCTATCTAGGGAGATTTCTTCAAACAAAATTTCCTTGAGATGCCAGCCTGGCAGGGTGCCTGGGTTCCTATTCTTTCGGCTTAATTCCTTTATAATAAAGGCATGGTTTTCTATTTAAATGCAAATGTCCCTAAAATAGTAACACATTAAGGTGTTATCTATCATTAAAACTGGAATAACTTAGTTTGGGGGGGGGGTTTGCTTTCAGTAGGAGAGAGGGGATGGCGGATCATTCCAGAATGCAGGTGTTATTGGGAGGTGTTGACCGTGAGAACAGGGATCTGGGGAGGTGAGATTTGTCAAGATACGTCTACAAATCTGAGCCTCGTGTTTGGGTTTCATGTCTTCTCCGTTCAGATACAGGGGAGGCTGGGTGATATTGGAGGTGTTTTTCTGAGGCAGTTGTTATGCCAGCTACTTTTGTTTTGGAGGAGGCTGGAAAACTCTAGGTCACTGGTTCTCAACCTTCCTAATGTCACGACCCACAGCTTGAGAACCGCAGCTCTAGGTGAAACCCTCACCTGATACTATGAATGAATGACCTTGAGCCTCATCCTGGATACACAGCTTTCAGAAAAGGCAGGAATTTGGGCCAGCTCATGGGATTTGTTTTCTTTTCAACATGAGCCTCTAAAAATTATAACTAGAAAAAAGAATTTGAGATTGGCCTCTGTAGCAAGGACTGTGGTACATGCAGGGTGTGTTGGCCTTTGCCAAAGGCTGTGCATATGGACAAGGAAGTGAGCTGGATATTTCCCCCAGCACGTTATGGACCTTCCCTAGAGAGCTTTCAATCTTACACCACGTTGGCCTTCCCAGCCCACGGACTTTGGCCCAAAGACTTCCATACCCCACAGCCCCGTGACACGGACATTTTCATCACCACCGTCATCAGATGGAGGTGTGCAGGCTCTTGGGAATTAAGCATAGATTTCTTTTTCTCTGAATAAAGAAATTAAATTCAATAATTGTAATCTAATGATCGTATAGGAGCTAGAATAGAAGCTATAAGCATCATAATGGTTAAAATATGATACATTAACCAAGATATTTTTGGTAGATTGATACGAGCAATGTTAACATTCTTACACGCAAATTTGCATGTAGATTTCCTTTCTTACTCAGAATTGGAGGATTAAATTATCACATGAAAGAAATTGATTCATGTGAATATTATAGACTAATAAAAACTGTTCAAAAGCGAGCAAGATTCAGTTTGTTTGCGAATTTATCCGATTCTTTGCTACTCCTGAGTTAGACATTTTGATGCGTGTCTTCTAGAGATTATTAAAATGATTGTTTGATAATTATTCTGGAGAAACACACTGATTAGACATAACCTGCCTTTTGTTCAATATTAAAATGATAAAAGCAATAAGCATTTAATGAGAGAAGATTTAATTAAGATGAATGATAATTCATCCCACCTTTGCTGGTGTTATTTTAATTTGTATGAGTATAGATTCCATAAAATAAGAAATGCATTGATCAGATCAGTAACTCTATTGAAATAAAATTCTTCACAATAACATGGAAAGATAGTGTTTTTTTCCCCCTAACTATCACAGAAATATTTTTAGTTAAATTCTGGGGAGTCAGGCATTATATAAACTTCTTGAGATTCAGGCCAGGATATCAATATTGTAGATTTAAGTGTGTATTCTTATTCCTGTAGGGGGGCAATGGGCTGAAAAACCGGCATTCACCCTTCAGAAGGCAGCCTACTGTGATCCCTCGTATCAGTGGCCTGTTTTACGTTTTTGTTGATTTACAGTATCTCTGTGTATTGGATTTGACAAAAATACATAAACTGTAAAATAACCTATAAGAGGAAGATAGATGCGAAGGCTGAGGCAGAGGAGAAGTCTGGGTTGAACAGGACAGTGAAGCCGGGTGGAGTTATAGGTGTTCAGAGGAAGGCCGGCGTCTGGCTGCAGATGGACGTGGGGACACAGACACAGACTCCAGCCGCAGCCCATGACGTGATGTGCTGCACGTGTGAAAGGGCACCCAGGGAGGACGGAGGACAGGAGAGAGGACCCCGCACGGCAGAGTGATGTTCCCTCACGGCAGACTCGTTGTTAAAGGGGATATCACACGGGGGACCTGTCAGGTCTATCTGGGGGTCTCGAAGTTCAGATAGCGACAGAGGTCTTGAGAACTCCATGGTTCAGCTCCAGGAGGACAGAGCTGTCCCTTAGGATTGATGTAGGATGGTAGGATTGACCCAGAGCAGTCAGAGTGTTTGGAACCGTCAGCGACCTGCCGTTCTCTATAAGGAATCAGGTGCTGCAGCGTTTACCTGGACCAGCTGTGGTGCTGCCCTGCCTGCTTCCCACAACTGTTTGAACACGTAACTCTTCCCTGCCTTCAGGATTTAGCAAGAGCTGGGGCCATCTTAATGGGAAAAAAGAGATCAAGCGTTTTGGCGATCCTGCCCAAGTCCAATGTCTAATCTCTGCTTGCAGCCTGGCCCCTAAATGCATCCTGTGATTCAATTTGTTGATTTTTATTACCTGACTCCAGCAGGAACTGGGAAAGGCCCAGTCAACCATCCTGTGTCACGGGCACAGTTACTGTATTCCTGAGCGTCTGTGCTGGTCTCTTTGTGGCTGGATAGGTGTTTGAATATCAGCTGCATCATTTCAGAGCTCTCAACAGTTAAATTAAAAAAAAAAACACACACACACAACATTAATGGCATCCTTGGACTACAACACATCTCTTTTTATTTTCCCCTTTTATGGAAGTGAGGCCCAGCGGGGAAACAAAGCAATAAATAATCTCAACTATTTGCCCAAGGTCAAAAAGGAACAACCAGGAATAGAGTCTCAGCCCTGCTCCTCCTTCCTCTAGTGCAAGGGCAGGCCCTGCAGTCTGTCTACTTAGGCTCAGTTTCAACTTTTCACTTTATTAGCTGGTAGACTTTGGGCAATTTATTCACCTCTCTGTGCCTTGGCGTCCTCAAATATAAAATTGGAATAACAACAACTACTACCCCAGAATAGCTGTGAGGGTAACGTTTTGCAAAGCCTTTAGAACAGTACCTGGCATTTACTGAGGGTCCAGTAAATATTCGAAGGTAAGATGATAGAGATGATGACACCCACACCGACGTTCTTTCCTGGGGACTGTCAGTTCTGGGAGCACCATGAGCTGTATTTTCTGTGTTTCTGCACGCAGTGCCAACCTCTTCACACCTTGAACCTTGCTCAGTGAACACAGTGCAGCCTCTGGGATGAGCGCGATGCGGTTAGCACCAGATACTTGTGGAGGACTAAAAGCAGCCTTCGAGGAAGACAAGTCTGAAGATAGTGGGAGGAATTAGAAGAAGTGGGGAGAGCAGATGTGCTGGGCTTAATTGTGTTCCTCACAAATTCAATGTTGAAGTCCTAACCCTCAGGACTGAGAATGTGGCTGCATTGGGGTCCAATCTTTAGAGGGGTAATTGAGGTAAGTGAAGCCTTGGGGTGGGCCGTCACCCACCATGACTCGTAGCCCAGTAAGAGGAGATTAAGACAAAGACAGGCACAGAGGGGATACCGTGTGAGGACGTAGGAGGAAAAGGCCATCTGTAAGCCACGGAGCGGGCCAGAGGGCAAACCCACCCTGCTGACGGCCTGTGAATCCTCCGGAACTGTGGGGAACACATGGCTGTCCTTTAACTGCTTCATCTTTGGTATTTTGTTGCAGCAGCCCTAGGAAACTAACCCAGTGAACAGGAAAGGAACTCATGGGTGGTCGTTAGCATTCTGGAGTGACAAGGAGTCTCTGGGAATAGACGAGGCAGCAAGGCCTTGTCCCCACCTGGGAGTGGAACCTGCCAGACTGAAGAGGTTGCACACTCCCAATTCTCCCTTGGAGTCTTAGGCACGTTTCTCGGAGTGTTGTTTGAACCCTGTCCCTCAGAGCTGGTCACTTAATTCCTTCCATTTCGGAATACCACGTACGTATCTTAACTTGTGAGAATGTCTTACAATGAGACCGAATCATGCCCCTGATTGCCTCTCTGTGTGACCTTGAGCAAGAAACTTAAATTCTCTGATCTGTTTCCTCATTGGTCAAATGGACCAATAGTATCTATCTTGCAAGATTGTTGGGAAGATGTGGCAGGACTTGTCATGTGGCAGGACTTTCTTCAGAAGCTGATGCTCTGTCCCACCTCTTTCCATCTTTAGAAAGTTTGCCGATGGTTTACCCTTTTTTCTCCCACTGGAGGTAACTTGAGGAAGGTGTTGGGAAGAGTCTCTATGTATTTTTTAATAAGTCATTTGTACATGAAAATTTTCATTTTCTTACCATTTTCTTTTGATACAGCAAAGGAAATCACTGGGTGGCTAAATGGAATGTTCAGATGAGAAAGTAGAATGGTATGGTGTCCACTTAAGGGAACAGGCTTTTCTTTTCAGGAAATTCAATAAAAGATGAATTTTCAGTGACCTTCGTTTTTTTAAAAGTCAAACTTTACTTTTGTTAATGGATTAGAATATTCCAGCAAATAAACACCCAGATGCTAGTGAATTGAAGATTGAGGCTGATTACGTGGAAATCTTTTGCCTAATTTTAACCCACTCCAATAGCTCTGAGAACCCGTGAGTTGGCAGGATGTGGCTGGAAACTGTTTTTGAACATCTCCGTTCTGCCAACCCCGTACATCTCGTTTCAGGAAAAAGAGCTTTTACAAAATTCCTTAAAAGACATTTACTTTCTTCACCCCTGGGGAGTAAAGTCAACTTTAATGTCCTTGGCAGGAAAGAGCAGTACTCTTATCATTGTTACTATTATTTAAAATATAGGGCTTAAGCCAAAGGAACGAATTCTATGAATTCATGAAGGTCAAGTCTTGAATTTAATGTTGAGATGACATGCAAGTTTCTAAGCTTGCTGCTGCTGCTGCTTTTTGTGGCAAGCCACCGCATTTGCAACTAGCGATCCCAAATAAAAGAGCCATATTATGTCTAAGACTAAAGGGAGAATAAAATTACACGCTGTAAGCGATGTGAACATGTTGTTTAAAATGACGTGTATAATGAATAATAGAGCAGTATGACACAGCCACTAGCAAAGAATTTAAAAAATGCAATTCATAGTTTTCCTCTGAGCGCCGTGTTCCCCAAAAGAGACAGTAATGTGTTTCTGTGTGGTCTGGGCTCAGCATTTACTGTCACTTTTACATTATCAAGAGAAGTTTCAGTTAGTCTCTTAAATTTTACACCGCATAATCTTTTTTATCTCTTAACATACTAAGTGTGGGTCTGTAGAAGCCTAACAGAGCGTGCTAGACTGACCTTCCCATCCTTCAGTTAGAGCTCATCTGTGCTTAACCAGAAGCAGACATGTGCTGTGGTTACTAGTTTGTGTTTTTTTTTAAACCGAGGTTTTAGCGTTTTTTTAACTATGTAATTTCTGATCCCAAATGACCATCCTGTGGAGTTCTCAAGCCCCTGGAGCTGGGCTACTAGGTCCTTGGCTGAGGACTATCAGGACAAGGATTCTGTGGCCTTGCTCCCCACAGTCTCAGGCCCTGTGCATTTAGGGCGGTGGGACGGTTCTGCCTAGAACCTGCCTGAGGCTGTGCTGTTACCTGAGCTGTGGGCCAGGACCCCTGCCTCCCTCCCGTCTGCTTAGAGCAACACAAGCTCTGGGCAAAGGGGCTGCAGAAAGCCCTTAACTCCTGGAATCATCTTCACAGATAACTTTTCCTCCATTAGATAGGAACAAAAAGATTCCAGAGCTTTCCAATGATAGGAAATAGACTGATAGATTGATCTGCCCATGTATAGAGAACTAGCTCAGAGTCTTGAGTTTTTCAGAAATTCCTCTCATCTGGCTGAAGCCTGGCTGGGTGTACCCTATACATGACCCCAGCATGCTGGGGAGGCTGAGAGGCTGGTGCGTTGTCCCTTGGCATAGGAATGACTGAGCCCTCTCTGCAAGCAGACCAGGCTGTTTAGAGGGAAATATGCCCCACTGTGTAATTCACGTTGTCCACAGGCAGGAAACATGCCTCAGGGCAAGCAGAGCTTTTCCTGGCAGTAAAACTTCACCCACGAGGACTCAGTGATGTGTATCTCATGTTCTCCGCACCGTCCCTCCTGCAGGTGCAATACTAGAGTGATCCACAGGGGGGAGCTAGGCACAGGATGTGGAAAGAGGATTCTAATGTTTCAATTTTTTTTAATTTAATTTTATTTTTACTTACTTATTTTTGCTACCGTTTTTGGTGGGGACCAGGTTTGAACCCGCCACCTCCAGTATATGGGGCTGGCACCCTACTCCTTGAGCCACAGGTGCCACCCATGTTTTATCTTTTATCTATGTTTTATCTTTTTTTTCTTGGTACTTAGCTAGAGTCTCAAAATAATACATTTTTTATTATGAAAAATTTCAAACATATAAAAATAGAGTAATGTGGCACCGACCGTGTTTGCATCACCTAGTTTCAACCATCGTCAGCTCTTTAGCCTGAGTCTTGACCTTGCAGGTGTTTGGACATTTAACTATGAATAACTCAGGTGTTATCTGGAGTTAGGCTGACCCACAAGGGAAATCAAAATTGATTATCCTGGAGAGCTCTTTAGCAAGGAGCAGCTTGAATCCTCTCCATTTCATTTTCAGAGGCTCGGGGGCCTGTTAGTCCCCTTTTCGCTGAGGGTCGTCCTCCTAATCCTTGTTCCAGGCGTGCATTTAGTATGTGCGTGTGACCAAAGCATGACCAGCATGCTGTTTGAAGAAACCCAAGCCATCAGAGATAGGCAAGGAAACAGGAGAGCACCTGGTACCTGCGAGAATGCTCCTGCAAGACCGCTTTTTAAGCTGTCTGTAATAAAGTCAGGTCCTGTCAATGAGCACCAGATTAGCTATTATGTCTGAGCAACTGATGTCCCACACATGAAGGACCCCCAGTTCTGATAAAGAATTGCCCAGAGTATTGAACTCTCTTCATGAGCCATCAGGCACTTTATGTTTAAGAGATACTTTCGACCATCAGGAAGGACATTTTCACTCTTCCTTGATACCTTGAATAATGTCAGTAGTGTTCTCAAGACTGTGGGAAATCAGAGTCAGTGAACTAAAAGGATAGTCAATAAGCAGAGCTGAGAAGGGCAGCAAGGGAGAGGCAGAAAAGCCCCAGAAATCTGGAGTGGGAATGAAATGCCACAGTTGTCAGGGTTATTTTACATTAAGGGCGAAGGGTGTCCCCACATGGAGCGGCTGAACCTGAGGCCTTCAGGGTGACGTGAGGAAAACGTGTGGCTGTGAATGGACAAGGACGTGGAATTAGACAATACAGGTTTCAGCCTTGACCTTAGGCTTGCCAGCTGGGACGTCTTACACGGTTTGTCTGACTCTGTTGAGTGTGTTTTCAATTCATAAAATGGATCTAGTGCTGCTCACCTGCTGAGTGCAGTGAGATGATTTCATGTGAACAAGCTTAATAAACAATGAAATCCAGTTTCTAGTTAGGTGGGGACTTTTATACTCATACCAACATCACTGGGTTATCAAAAAAAGGTATGCACATTTTCTATTTTATTCAACAGGGAAAGAAAAATAGAATTATAAGTTCTGATTCTTAAATAGAGAAATATAGCTGTTCAGAGAACTCATCTACCTGTAGTGTTTTGTCCATAAACAATAGACATCACTGACAGGTAAAAGTTACAGAGAATGAGATGGAAAAGGTAAGTTGGGGCTAGATTGCCAAGGGCCTTGGACACCATGCTAGGGAGTTTAGACTTACATATTTATATGTAAATTGGCTTTATATTTCGTAAAGTGTTGAAATAGAAAAAATGCAGAAAAAATAATTCAGAGTCATAAAATAGGTAAATTGGAAGACCGTGTCCAAGTTAGAAAGGGGAAATAGTTATATAGGTCATAGAGCCCCATATAGTTTTAGAAGCTAAACTTCAAATAGACACTGAGCTTACATTGGGCAAATCAAAAAGGGAAGAAATGTGTAATCCCGTGATTTGCACCACTTATGAGGACAACACATCAGTTCTCAAGACTAACAACGCTAAGAGCACCTAAAGGAGTTAATTTTCTTGTGTAAGACTTTATAAATGGCAGAAAATGCTATATGGTATATAATGTGCTCAGTAACATCCTGCTATTAAATGCAATAGTAGTTTTAATGAGGATGTTTCTCCCTGGGCTCCTGACTATTCAGTCAGGAGTGTAAGGTGAAATAGCAACTCACAAAAGCAGTTCTTCCTGGGGAGTAAGAGAATCTGGCCCAGGATTCATTTTTCTTAGGGTTAGGCGTGACTTAGGTATAAAGAAAAATTTTGACTTGGTTCTGAATTTAATGTATACTTCATACATTTGCACTTCAAAAGTATCATTAACAAATTCAAGCCTCATATGTTTTTAACAGGCAAGTTGATTGTGTTTGAATCTCTATATAAATTCTATACACTTTTCTTAAAAAGGAAAATTAAACCTTTTTATTTTTCTATGTTAAAACAAAAAAAAAGAAAAACCTTGACTGTGGAGGAAAGGTTGAATTCCATATATGTAAAAACCTTCCAAGACATTGGTCTTTCCAACTCAACTTCGATTGAGATGAAAACCAACCTATCCTGCACTATGACTCCATCGCTTATTTATGGCGCTTACCCCACATGACGGGTATGTACCGTAGAACATCCACAGCTGACCACCTCCTACGTTGACCACCTCCTTAAATTGACCCAGTTTTCATAGATCAAACATGCATCACATGCACCCATCAGCAGAGTGGGCCTAGCTCCTCATGTTGGCCACCTCCATGTGCCGACAAGTTTGTTACAGTTCCTTGGGTGGTCAGTTTATGGAGGTTCTACTGTATTTGTTGTCCCTCAAGGATGTCACCTTACATAGAGTGTGTCCACTAGAGCGCAGGCTCCATGAGAACAGGGACTGTGTCCTTCTGACCTTCTCCGCATCTCTAGCACCCAGAATACTGCTCGATACGTGGCAGGCATCACAAAATGTTTGTCGAATGCAAGGGATTAAAGAATAAATGTTGGACAACATCCGGTTCAGGATCTGGTAAGAGCCAATTATTGTATAATGCTGAAGATTATTGTATAATCTTCATACCTGGAAGATCATCTAAGATGGTAGGACTGACCTCATAATGTTGAAACAGAACAGCTGAACCAACCTGGCCCGAACACGTGACCACCCAACTCCTGCTATCAGATGCTGTGGAGATTACTTACACCCAGGGGTGGGAGGGTGCTGTCTGAATAAAATAAACTGTAGTAACGAAATGAGGTAATGTAATGAAAAGCAACATTACTATGCATAATGCATTTGGGGGCTTTTTTTGGTGTATAAACTACCTTTTCCAAGACTCTGTACAAACCTGGAGTCTCACAGTAGCTTATAAGGCTAATCAGGGTTTCTCATCCTTGGCACTGTCAGCATTTGGGACTGGATAATTGCCTACTGTGGGGACCGTCCTGTTTATTATAGGGTGTTTTGCAGCATCCCTGAGCTCTGTGATGCCAGTAGGGAGGTCCTGGTTGTAACAACCAAAAATATATCCAGACATTGCCAAACATCTCCTGTGAGATGAAATGGCTCCCAGCTGAGGATCACTGCCCTGCACAGTCTGACTCCATGCCCATGACTCTCCTTGTCCTTTGCTCTACCCTGCCGCCTTGGCCTCTGGGTCTTTCTTGGATGTGCTAAGCATGCTCCACCTTGAGTCTCTGCACCAACTGCTTCCTTTACCTGGAACGTCTTCCTTCAGAGACCTCCACGGCTTCTCCCTGCCCCTCACTTAGACTTTGTCTAATTGTCGCCTTCCCAGTGTACCCTGTAGTAGATTGCACCCTCCATAACCTGCCTCACCCCTTTCTATGCCCCTTGTTGGTTCTTCTCCATAGTGTTTATAACCTAGTTAAATTTGTTCATTTTGTTTATGAAAAGTCGCCTCCCAGTAGAATATAGTCTAGATGGGAGAGTCTTATTCATTTCTGTGGCCCCAGCTGCTAGAACAATACCTGGCACTTAGTATGTGCTCAGTAAATATTTGTTGACTGGGTGAATCAAAGAATTAATGTATGTATGACTGAAACTTTTTTTAATGTAGACTTTTTCAAAGTAAGCGTCTCACCACTGACTGAGAAACTTTCATTAGTGTACAAATGGAATATTTGACTTCAAGCTGTTGAGGAAAATGGAGATTCTCTATTGGGTTTTAAAATTAATCTCTAAGGATCATCATTCATTTTACTTGAAAAATACTTTTGAATATACTCACACAATACTTTTACAAGGAAATATCTTTCTGTAATTTCAGCTAAGCTACTAATTTTAAGTAAATTTAGTTTTTCCCTTATGCTGGTTGAATTAACTAGCCCCAGATAAGTTATATCATAGACAATGAGTTAAGTTTCTCAATGTTAGTATAACAGTTTACGACTCTCAGTGGTTAAACACAGGAAAATATGCTAACAGTTTTCATCCACGATCTCTTCCAAGTCAACAGTCTTGAAGTGATCAAAACACTTTTTATTATAGGAAGGGTCTTTGTTCTTTGAATATACACATAGGGAGAAATCTAACTTGACGGATGATGTGATAGAGAAGACACAAAGATTTAACTAAAATTTTATGGTCACAGATATGTAAATATTTGTTAATCTCCTTCCTTACGTACCAATCGTAGTTTAAGAATCAATTCAGTGTTCTGCTTTGTCTAAAGCAATTGTTTCATCGATTTCTTTTAAGGCTCCTTAAAATAAAGCAAAACAAAAGGTGTGGCTTCTGTTTTAGCTCTAAATTCGATTTAAGCTAACTTGAAGATATTTGATTTAGGTCTTTTAATAATTTCTTTTCACAGGCAACATATTTACAATGGAACTCACTGGATAAATTGCATGCTAAATGTGTCCCTGAAATAACCAAGGAAATTTATCTGCAATATGGAACGTCTGGATACAAACCAAGTAAATTTTAGAGGACAGCTGCCAAAACCAATGACATATAGTAATTTATCATGATGTGGAGGCCCGCTGTGGAATTGTGTGCACTGGGTGTGCACAGCATTTACATTTCAAAGGCAGCCACAAATCTTTGGAGGCACAAAGGGTTCCAGACATGACTCCTGTAAATATCAAACATGTACTCTGTTGTGCATTGGAGCAAGGACAAGATTACTTTAGAAGACAATTCGGGAAATGGAATTTCCTATTTTAAAAGGATACCTAACAGTCCTTGATGTGGCATCTCGCAGCTTCCAGCCACAAAGTGTGTGCAAACACACACAAAAGGAAAAGTCTCATGACATGACGAAAACCCAGATAGGTCCACAACCTGCTGCGGAAGAAATTTCCATGTACCACAAAGAGGTCTGGGAGACGGTAGAAACAGAAGGCAGAAAGTGTAGCTCTAACTGAAGAAAAAGAAAAACTGTTCTCATTTCTAAGATATAATTGAAGAATGTGTTCTTAAACTAAAGGAGACTTGATTGTACAAGTTACAAGGGCTTGTCATATTTCCTTAACAAAAGCATATTCTGTTAACACCCCTCCAACCTATATAAAATCTGACAGAGTGGTGGAGCCGAATGCTTCGCCTTATTGTCTGGCCTCCTGATTGGTTGTCTGGGGATGGGTTTCCTCTCTGCTCACTTCTCATTCAGTCACTTGCTGGGAAGGTTATCCTCTTATGGGGGGAGAGTATGATCTCATGGGCAAGGAACCATTTCTTTCTTTCTTTCTTTTTTTTTTTTAAAGAAGGCTATTTGAGGGAGGAAGTGGGGACAATGAGGTGTAAGGCACTAGAAGTATAACTGCAAATAGATTCAGCCATATTAAGCCCATTTTACACAATGACCTACGTGGATGTTTCTTCTGGGAATATAAGGTTGATCAGTACTAGCAAATCTAGGCATTCAATTCATGTAATAATAGGTCACAAAGGAAAACAATAGATGGTTTTGATAGAAGCTTAAATGGCATTTTATAAAATTCAGCAATCATTTCAGCATTCTGCTTAGTAAATTCTACAAACATCTCTTTGAGGTCAAAATTATTCTAGATGAGCCACAATTATCACCTTGAGAACTGGAGAAGAGAAGGTGACATTATTATTACTTGGACTTAGATGTAGACTTTATTTGAGTTTGTGTCATGTAGAAAACGTGAGAGTCAACTAAAATACCTGATCTGTAGTGAAAGCTCAGTATGGTGGGTGGTAACAAAAGCCTCTCATCCTGGATGTGAGCAACCTCCTGCAGCAGGTGTGATGGCATCACAAGAATGGGATGAGGGAAATATCTCAGGACCAGGAGAACAAAAAAAGTCTAATATGCAGGAGTAAATATCACAAGAAATGTACATGAACGCTAAAACTCAATTGAGAGACAAAAACATATTAAAGGGAGAAGAATGGACCACCCACTGGGTGGTGTTCCTGGGGAAACAGATGGCATCCTGGGTTGGTGACCCTTGGAGAAGATTATCAGCAGGAGGCTGGGCCCAGGGAGAGGCAGGGAGGTTGAGGGGATAGCGGCTGTGAATGGTAGAGACTGAACACCTGTCATCATGCCAGGCTTGGGGAGAGAGCTGGAAAATGCCTTTTGTCTGTGTCTTGTTTAGATTTTTTTTTTCAGTTGTCAGGTTTGCTAACACCATTCTCTTTAGCTTCTCCTCCTGTCCCCAGGAAAATCCTTTGTAACATTCCACTCTGCTCTGCACAGGCTTTGGAGCAGACCTGCATCTCTATTGGGCATGTCACTACCTTCAGGCCAGCATGGAGAAGGGAGCAGGAACGCCCAATTTTATTTAGATTTTACAACTGCCTGAGAAATGAAGCTTCCAATCAAATTCAGTTCTCCGTGTCTGAGCTGTGGGCTTGTGTTAAGATAATGGTTACTTGAATTATACTCTTTTTTATTTTCCTTTTTACTCAGGTAATCTGTGTGGCTGTCCACTGAGACCAGGTTATACAGTGATTTAGTAAATTCTCTCCGTGCTCTGGGAGAATGGTCTGAGCAGGACATTTGATGATGTTTTTGTTGCAAGTGTGGCAGGATTTTAGCTGGTTGGAGTGACACCTCATTTAATGGCTGTAGCACAATCTGTCTGCTCCAGCAAAGTTGCCGCTTCATGTCTGGTCAGCAAAACTTCAATTTTAGCTTAACACAAGTTGTTCTTTCCATTTCTAATTTAGGGCAGATTGAAAATGGTTGGGATAAATATGAATAAATACAAAAATAAGTGTTTGAAAGTAAACTGTCAAGAAACACACGCTATTTTTTTTTTAAACTACAATTTTAACCAGATTATGACATAAGGGATCTGATTAAATTACTCAGGGCTGGTTGGCATCATTATAAAAAAGAAAAAGGAAGTGGTCTTTCTGAACTTCAAGTCTCACGGGCAAAGCAGACTTTTGAGAGACCCTAGGTAACATATGCTGTATTTTTTGTGTTTTAGGCAACTTTTTCCTGTTCCTGTGAGGACCCGTATGTGGGTACTTTCTGCGAAGAATACGATGCTTGCCAGAGGAAGCCCTGTCAGAACAACGCAAGCTGTGTTGATGCCAATGAAAAGCACGATGGGAGCAATTTCACCTGCCTTTGCCTTGCGGGTACGGTATACGCGTAGTCCGGGCTAGGAGGTCTCTGCGTACCATGTGCACTTACGGATTAAGGATGGTTCAGCAATCCTTCATCCAGCTGTGGGGGGAGGCAGCTTCACATCGCACTGGAGTCTGTACATTCTGTAATCTGGGAATGGAAGAAGCCAGTCCACACGGGATGGGCGGCACATCCCTGGTCTGCTTTCCGTTGTTACAAGGTTTCCATTTTAGCATTTTAGCACCATTTTTTTGTTCTGGGAAATGATATTCTTGGTCAAGTCAAGGCCGGGATGTTTAAAAAACAATTCCCCAAGTATGTACAGAGTGTGGGCTGGCACTGCGCTGGGTGATTATGTTAAGTAACTCAAGAGAAATCTGGGATAAGCTACACAAATGGTTATGTAAAACCACCTGATCCTCCCGTTTACATGACTTTCCTTTTGTTCACGTCTGTTCTTTAGCCCAAGTTTTTGGTGCGTTGTTCTCCGCAGCGGAGGAGTCTTTGGCATTCCCTGATTAGTACAGCGTGTTCTTGGGTGGAATCCTCAGAGCCCACCGAGTGACTCTCAGAACGCTGTGGACGGTGTGCCCGTAGACCTTCATGCTCTGACGATCCTCTTCATTCACTTACTGCCCAGCAGAGTTGCTTATAAACCCTTTAGGGGCTGGAATGGCGTTTTACCAGTGAACATTTTGGTATAGCTGTTTCTAAGCAGCTTAAAAGGAAACACCCAAGTTATTCTTCTTTTATTATCAAATAATATGCCAGACTGACAGCTTTCCTCTTTCCATCTCATCTTTTTGCCAACTTTTGCCACTGTGTGAGGTCAGGATGAAGGAGGAGCTGGGGATGGAATGAAGAGCTTAAGTACTCAGAGGGAGAAACAAGGGATTCCAGGTGGAAGTTTAGGAACAAAGAAGTGAAAGTTATTCATCTGTTCCCACCCAGACTTTCTCCAGTCATAGGAATGGGTCAGTAGTCGGTGTATTCTTTCCATACCATCCATTCTCTTTGTGTGTGTGTTTGTGTGATTTTGTGTCACTGTGTGTCTGCATACACAGAGTTGACCACCCAAGGGACTGTAACAAGCCGGTCAACATACAGAGGTGGTCAACATCGGGCACTAGGCCTTCTGCACCGATGCATCCGTGTGGTACCTGCCCAGTCTATGAAAATTAGGTCAACTTGCAGAGGTGGTCAACTTCGCAGGTGCTGCTGTATTTCTCTTCCAAGTCGGTTGGTTATTTTTCTACAGTTTTATAAAAAATGATTATAGTATATGTATTGTTCTACAACGTGCTTTTTTCTTTCTTTCTTTTTTTTTTTTAGACAGAGTCTCACTAAGTCATCCTTGGTAGAGTGCTGTGGCATCACGGCTCACAGCAACCTCAAATTCTTGGGCTTAAGTGATTCTCTTGCCTCAGCCTCCCATGTAGCTGGGACTACAGGCAACTTCCACAATGCCTGGCTGTTTTTTGTTGCAGTTGTCATTGTTGTTTAGCTGGGGCCAGGATTGAACCCGCCAGCCTCGGTGTATGCGGCTGGTGCTGTAACCACTGTGCCTTGGGCACCGAGCCTATAAGGTGCTTTTTTGAGTGTGCATCTGTCAGTAGAGCACAGACATCCTCCCACGTCAGTACACACGGAGAAACCGCCTTCATTTTAACAGTCGCATAGTGTGTCTCCCAGTTTGTTATCTCCAGGTCAGGTTCCCCTCCAGACCCACTTCCCTGACAGTCTTCCCTAAATGGCGTCTCCATTTAGGTGTCCCAGGCCACCTTCCGCTCAGTCATCCCCAAACTGAACCCATCGTGCCCCAACCGCACACAGCTCATCTCCGTGTGTCACATTCATTCCTACAGGCCAGATGTCTACAAGGTGCCTGGGTGCCTCCCTCTCCCTCCCGATCCACATTTCTGTCTCCAGTGTTCTCCGTTTTACCACCCGAGGCCACCACTCTGCTGCTTCCTTGCTGGCACCCCCCGCCTGCTGCCGTTGCCCCTTGCCTGTGTTCCTCTGATAGGCTCCCACCTTTCTCCAGCCACTCTCGGTGCTGCTGCCCTGGAACCAGAGCAATCATTCCAGCTGCAGACCTTGGCACTTCTCAGCCTCCCAATCATAGGAGCCCATTTCTTATACTGAATCTAATCATTCATTTGTATATATATATATATATATATATATATATATATATATATTGCTTCTCTTTCTTTGGAAAACTCTGACTGATACAAATTTTGGCACAGAAGAGAGGTGCTTCTGTACTAAATATATACACATGTGCAAGTGGCTTTGCAGCTGGGTAGTGGGCAGAGGGTAGAGGGTGACCGAGTTGTGAGGTGGGAGTTAGACACGTGGATGTAAAGGTCAGTTCTGCGGAGGGCTCAGATGAAAATGAGGAACATATTATTGGAAGCTGGAAACTTCTTATAAAGTGGCAAAGCACTTGGCTGAACTGTGCTCTAGTATTTTGTGGAAGATAGACTTTGTGAGGGATGCAATTGGCTATTTAGCTGAAAAGATTTTTAGGCAAAGTGATGAAGGCCTGGATGCTCTTGACAGCTTATATAGGAAAATGCAAAACGATAGAGACAAAATTAAAACAGAAATTAAACAAAATGAATCAGAACTTAAAGATTTAGAAAATTTTCACTCTGTCCATATTGCAAATAAATAAATAAATAAATAAATAAATAAATTTCTAAATTCGGAAGAGAGCATGAAGGGTGGGACTGAACAACCATTGATAAAGAGATTGGGGGTGTGACTCATGGATTTGATCAGCCATTTCAGCAGAACCCAGGAGTGGAGATGGGATTGTACAAGCAAAGACACTGCCAACTTGAACTAAAGGGGACAGAGGAGGGGGAGGAGCGGGTAAAGGAGGCCGTCAGCCTTCTGGGGATCTACAGGATGGAACATAGACCTGGCTTAGCTACGAACACGAGCTGTTCTTCAAGGAAAGGGAAGAAGCTCCCCGAGGTGATCCGCAGATCATCAGGGCTGTCCGCCCACCACAGAGGTGGTATCAGCCCATGTCTATGTCAGGTCCCAGGGCCCAAGGCTGTCTCCTTGTTTCAAAGCTGGGGGTGGAGGGAGTGAGGAAGCCTTTCAGGTATCAAGGGGCCAGGAGGACGTGGCCCAGGGTCTGCAGGCAGTGCGACGAACCAAAGAGGATTGTTCTTGAGTGTTAAGTTTGATTGGAATTTGCCTTGCTTGGCACCTTTCATCTCTTCCTGCCTTCCTAACTCTCCCTTTTGGAATGGGGATGTGTGCCCTATACCTCTCCCACCTCCCCACCAATACATTCCATTGTATTTTGGAAGCCCAGAACTTGTCTGGTTTCACATGTCTGCAGCTGGAGAGGAATTTGCCTTGGGATAAATTATACCACATTTGGCCTTGAGGATATATAGATGAGAATGTGGACTTTAGATTTGATCCTGGAATGAGTTGAGACTTTTGGGGATATTGGGATGAAATGAATGTATTTCGTATGCTAAAAAGGACATGAATTTTGGAAAACCCAGAGGCGGAATGCTATGGACGAAATTGTGACCTCCCAAATTCGTAAGTTGCAGCACTAATCCCCAGTATGACTTATCTGGAGATAAAAGAATTTAGGAGGTAATTAAGACTAAATGAGGTATTAAGAGTAGAGCCCTAATCTGAAAGGCTTGTAGAGTAAGTGCTTTAAAGATACCAAGATCTCTTTCTCTCTCTGTTGTGGGAGACCCTGTAAGAAGGCAGCCCTCTGCCAGCCAAAGCCCTCCCCACAACCTGACTATACTGGCACCCTGATCTCAGACTTCCAGCCTCTAAACTGTGCGAAAAACACAATTCTGTTGTTTCAGCCAACCAGTCAGTGCCATTTAGTTATGGAAACCTAGCCTAATACAATCTTATTTAATTTTATTAAAAAAAAATAGCATATAGTTTAAGAGCGCAGAATACCTATATTATAATCATAAATCCCACTCAATTAGATTTTGAACGTGGACTGTGTTTCTTCCTTGTTTTCCATGGAGCCCCAGTGGAATACTGTTTGCTTCAGAACAAGGTCCCTGGAGACCCTGCTTATTGCCTGACGTTACATTAGCCCTTCATGCCAAAGTCAGGTGCAAACCTGGTGCATCTGCCCTGGACCTAGACCCTTACCTGTCCCACTGGACAAGACCCAGGAATGTAAAGCTCTTGGTCGGTTCTGTCGATGGTATCTCCAGCATCTAGGCTGGAGCCTGGCACACAGTAGGTACTCAACAAAAATTTTCCGAATGAATAAATGAGTGAGGGAATAAGATCCAAGTCTATAAGCCATACGGGTGTATCGATAGTAGGGCTCAATTCCTTTGCTTCTCCTCCCTTTTCCTTCTCTCCCTGGGCTATTCTCTGTAACGGTGATCGTGTTATTTGCCTTTCACATCAGATGGTGGCTGACTTGAGGGCTGCAACAGTTGTATTAGGTGAGTCTTTATTTTCCCATCACATCAGTGCTAAGACCCGTGCCTTGTAGAGAGTAGTCATGTAATGCATTATTAAGTTGAAATTTAACTTCTGTATTGAAATTTAACTTCTCTGATTGGAATTCATTTTATAAAAGCTTTCTAATTTCAAGAACGTAATTTTTCTTCAAAGTAGCTATTTTTTCCCCCCTGGAAAGAATAGCTCTGATGATACACGTTTGGAACCACCACTGCCAAAATATTATTAGCATTATGCAAAGCATGTTCATCTTCAAACCACTACATTGTTCCAACTAATTGGTGATTTCAGCCCACTTTTTAAAACTCGTCATTTCTGAGGGAGGCAGGGGAGTGTCTTACACGTTCCCACTGTAGCTCTTCTCTCTCACACACGGAGTGAGTAAGTGTCAACGCCTTTGTGCTGTCAGTGTGAAATGGTCACCTCCTCTTGGAATCAAAGCCTGGTTACATTTGCTGTGAGTTCTCAAACTTAGCCTTTTTGCAGGTAATGAGTGCACAAGAAAATCCTGAATGCCATCTTTAAAAGGTGGGTTGGTTCAGAGTTTCAGGCTGGCAGAGACTGTGGAAGGTGCCTCTGTGTGTGAAGCATTGGTGTCTGGGTGGGCTGAGGGGCCAAGGTCATACAGCTTGTGAAGGAACTGGGATTCAGGCCCCTTCACTCTGGGCCTAGGAGCGTGCTTCACTGGGACGTGTTAACGTTTGTTATGAATGGTTTGGGAGGTGTGGTCTATGAATGCATTGCAAGGGTATCAGTCATCCCTCTCCATGCTGGAGAGACCACCAGTTGGGGTTAGACAGAGGTAGAATAATGTTGTCATGAGGCACATCAGGCTTTCAATCTAGTCTCTTCAACTTACTGTTCTATTATCTCATGGCATCTTCTGACCTTTCTTAAACCCTCTTGAGTTTCCTCACCTTTGAATTAAGAAGTTGTAAAGGCAGCGCCTGTGGCTCAGTGAGTAGGGCACCGGCCCCACATGCCGGAGGTGGTGGGTTCAAACCCAGCCCTGGCCAAAAACTGCAAAAAATAAAAAATAAAAAAAGAAATAAGGAGTTGTTGCAAGGGCAATTCATTCATTCAGCATTTATTCACTGAATGTCCATGATGTGCCAGGCAAAAAAATATTCTGGGTGCTGAGAATATAGCAGTGAACAAAGCAAAGTCCCTGGGCTCATGGAGGGAGATAAATAAACCGTATACATATGTGTGTGTATTTGAGAGAGTGTGTGTGGTGTGTGTTTATGTGTGTTTGCATATATGTGTATTGTATGTGTGTTGTATAGTCATGAGAAAGGACCAGGTACTTACAGTTGCTGTGAAGAAAAAACTAAAACAGGATAAAGAGATGAAGAAAAGTGGGAGTAGGATTATAGATAGGGCATTTTCCAGAAGGGGAAATATTTGGGAAGAGACGTGGGCAAAAAGGGGTCGTGAACAATGTGAATATCAAGGGAATAGTATTCTAGGCAGAGAGAATAGTTGCTGGCTACGCATATGTGCTAAGGTTTGTGTTTGTGTGCCTCCAAATTCACAAGGGGACCTGGTCACTTAGGCGATGGTATTAGAAGGTGAGGAGGTAAGGGCCCGAATCTTGGGAATGGGGTTGGTGTCCCAGAGAGCTGCCTGCTTTCTCTGCCATGTGAGGACACAAAGGAAGTGCTGCCTATGAGGAACTGGCCCTCCCCAGGAACCAGGTATATAGGCACCCTGACCTTGGAATTTCCAGAACAGTTGGTGATACATTTCTGCTGTTTATAAATTACTGCGTGTAAGATACTTTATTCAGGCAGCCTGAAAGGACTATGTGCAAAGGTCCTGAGGCAGGAATATGTGTGGCTTGTCTGAGGAACACAGGGCCTGAGAACCAGTGACAAGATGTGAGCTGACATGGATGCCAGATAGGGTTGTGGAGTAAGTATAGAGGGAGTGATAGGAAACCATGAATGTGTGACCTGCGTGGGGCCATCGGAGTTCCTTCTTAAAAGAATCAGTGTACTGTGATTACTGATTATACAGTGTACTGATTATACTGTGGTTAATATGTTAGCATAGCGATATTCCCAGATAGTTTTTTGTTTGTTGGGAGGTTGGGCTTTGGGGGGGGGGCAGAGTTAATACTTTGCATGAAATATCTTATTTTATAACAGTGAAATTGCTTTCTCTTTTGTCTTGTGATTTTTTTTGAGGTGAAATTTAAGTTTTTGTGTGAGTAGTACTATTATACTTATCTTGAGTGTTTTG
>CAUYRH010016963.1:0-11972 GCA_963574655.1 Perodicticus potto | reverse complement strand
TTTGTGTTTACATGGATGGAGCTGGAACATATTCTTCTTAGCAAAGTATCTCAAGAATGGAAGAAAAAGTATCCAATGTACTCAGCCCTACTATGAAGCTAATCTATAGCTTTCATATGAAGTCTAAAACCCAGTTATAGAACAAGAAATGGGGAGAGGGGAGGATAGGTGGTGGGAGGGCGATTGGTGGGATCACACTTACGGTGCATCTTACAAGGGTACAAGTGAAAATTACTAAATGTAGAAAGTAAATGTCTTTATATAGTGATTAAAAAGCCATGAAGGCTATGTTAAATAGTTCAATGAAAATATTTCAGATTGTATATGAAGTCAGCACATTGTGCCCCATGATTGCACCAGTGTACACAGTTATGATTTAATAAAAATTAAAAAAAAATTGGGGGTTTTACTTATATAGATTATACTCTTAAATGTACACCAGGTATGAACTTCACTTTCAAATAATATCATTCATAACATAATACTACTAAAAATCTAAATATGATGATAAACATGAGGAAATTTATTTAACCTTTTATTTTCTACAAATAACCTATTAATCCCATGTAAGGTAGCTCTGTATTTCTGGAAATGGCTCCTTTACTTTATAGACTGTTTATCTTTGCTTCAGACAGTGGATCTAAGTTTATATCCTTTATGATCACACTGTTACTGTTGGCTTATATGACGATGTTATTTTCCCCATCATTATCTGGAACTATTTATATACTTTGGGGCTCACAGCATTTAATTTTATTTTATTGATTTAATTTAATTTAATTTAATTTAGACATAGTGTCACTTTGTCACCCTTTGTAGAGTGCTGTGGCATCACAGCTCTCAGCAACCTCAAAGTCTTGGGCTCAAGCGATTCTTTTGCCTCAGCCTCCCTAGTAGCTGGGACTATAGGTGCCCACCAGAATGCCCAACTATTTTTGTTTATCTGTTTGTTTAGCAGGCCTGGCCCAGGTTCCAACCCACCAGCCCTGGTGCATATGGCCGGCACCCTAACCACTGAGCAATGGGTGCCCCCTCGTTTATAACTTTTAAATGTATAACACAGGATCAGTTTTTTCTAGGCACAGATCAAACTAATGATGACCTCTGTGGATCCTTCTTCTATTTTGTTTCTCTGAGTTTGGTGCCACATTGTTACAAATCCCACAGATCTTCCATGGTGGAGTTGTTAGACACATAAAGGAAAATACAGGGGACAATTAGGTTTACAATTTGGATTAAAAATGCCTTTTGTTTATGTGGTGAAGGTAATTAGTACTTGTTTGGTTCTGGAAGTTGAGATAAATTTATAAAAATATAATCGATTTAGGCTTGGCGCCTGTGGCTCAACGGGCTAAGGCACCAGCCATGTACACCTGAGCTGGCGGTTCGAATCCAGCCCGGGCCCGCCAAACAACAATGACGGCTGCAACCAAAAAATGGCCAGGCATTGTGGTGGGCGCCTGTAGTCCCAGCTACTTGGGAGGCAGAGGCAGGAGACTCGCTTGAGCCCAGAAATTGGAGGTTGCTGTGAGCTCTGATGCCATAGCACTCTATCCAGGGTGACAGCTTGAGGCTCTGTCTCAAAAAAAAAAAAAAAAAAAGAATATTCATTGCTTTAAACATTTGTTATTTCTTCATGCTGATATAATTAAGAATCCTCTGTTCTAGATATCTGAAAATATTCAATACATTATTATTACCTACAGTCACCCTACTGAGTAATAGAATACCAAAATTTATTTGTTTCTTTTTTCTGTATAACTACATTGTATAACTATTAGGAAACCTCTTTTTATTTTCTCTCCTCCTTACCCTACCCAGCTTCTGATAACAACTATTCTACTTTGTAGTTACAGGAGATCAGTTAGATTTGACATATGAATGGAATCGTGTGACAATTGTCATCTGTGCCTGGTTTATTTCACTTGTTTAACATCCTTGAGGTTTTTCCATGTTGCCACATATGACAGGATTGTATTCCACTTTCAGGCTGAATAATATTCCATCATATATCTCCTATATATCTCATATATACGTGCGTGTGTGTGTGTATAATTTCTTATCCATTCTCCATGGATGGGAAGTTTGTTTCTGGAAATGTGTGTGTGGCAGAAAATATACGCAAATTACTGATCTGACAAAGGACTAATATGCAGAATATGCAAGAAAAACAACCGAAGAGAAAAAAACAAAAGATTTCATTAAAAAGTAGGCAAGTATCCAAACAAACATTTCTCAAAAGAAGACATGCAAATGATCAATAGATAAGGAAATAATAGTCAACGTCACTAATCTTCAGGAAAAATGTCAATAAAAGCTTCAATGAGATAGCATCTCATCCTAGTTTGAATAGCTATTATCAAAAAGACAAAAAATAAATGCTGGTAATGACATGGAGGAAAGGAACCCTCATCTACTTATAGGCAAAAAGCCTATAAGTAAACCTTTAAATGGTTCCAGTTTTTGAAGGCAAGTTTAAAGTCTTTTGTGAGTTAGAAAGAAAAAAATTCTAGATAGAACTCCATATGTGGCTTATAACCTAATCATGTAAAAGTGATTTAGGATGGAGCTTCATGGAGGCAGGTCTGCAAACAGATACCTGTATATCTTGGGATTTTCCAGGCTATTCCCTTAAGATGATTAACTGCCTGGGTCTGTTAAAGGATCAAGTATTTATTTATTTATTTTTGTTGTTGTTGTTGCTTTAAATATTTATTCCCAAGGTGTATTTTTAAGTGGAAAAGGGGGCAAAACCCAAATATGTATACGGTGCATATTAGTTTATATATCCATAAACACCTTCTGCAGAGATACATAAGAAAGTCTTATTAGTCATCATAGGAAAGAAGACTAAGAGGCCACAGGTCAAATATAAGAGAAAGTCTTTTCAGGGCGGCGCCTGTGGCTCAAGCAGCTAAGGCGCCAGCCACATACACCTAAGCTGGTGGGTTTGAATCCAGACTGGGCCTACCAAACAACAGCTGCAACCAAGAAATAGCCGGGCATTGTGGCGGGTGCTTGTAGTCTCAGCTACTTGGGAGGCGGAAGCAGGAGAATCTCTTGAGCCCAGGAGTTGGAGGTTGCTGTGAGCTATGATGCCATGGCACTCTATCCAGGGCAACAGCTTGCGTCTCTGGTCACATCCTTTATTCACGAGCTCCTGTAGCATTTGCCGGTTGACTTCTGCAGTTGCTGTAGTGCCCAATTCGTTAGCAAAAGGCAACAAAGAATATCTGATTTCCCTTAATGCTTTCTGGCAAGGTCTAAACTTAGGGGTGGTTCTCATCTGCTGCTGCTGCCTGGCAGCATCCCTGCTCCCCAGGACTTTGGCATCCAGGGAAGTGTCACTGTTTGGTCCCAAAGGTAACCCCTGAGCCGAAGACTTGGATGGCTGCTTTAACCCCTCCTGAATCTCTTGCAATCGCCCACTATTTCCAGAATAAGTCGTGGCAGGAAAAGTTAGGCCTCATTGTTAGTCCAGTTTCCTTTTACCATAAATACAATCTTCTTATAAAAAAAAAAAAAGGAAACCTGTCAACAATATCAGTTCATTGTAAACATACTTTCAAAACAATTTCCTTTTGAAAGTTTCCTTTCCTTCAATTTTTGTAGTTCCTATTGGGAACCTAAAATTTTCCAGAGTCTTCATTTTGAAGATCATCACTCTCTCCTGGGGCGCTGACTACACCCTCCGTGGCCTTGCGTGCCTGGGAGACTGGGCGCTGGTGGCTGGAGCTGCTGCTGACCCCACAGGGACGGGGGAGCCCTGGGTGGTGATGAGGGTGACTGCTCCGTCTTCCCAGGGCGCTCACGCAGCGGTTCCAACGGGCTGACCCAAGTGGGACATTCGCTACATTGTTGGCATTCCACCGGCCTCACGTGACCCCACCTCTGGGGTCACTCTCAGCCGCATCAGGATCAAGCATTTAAACCACTTATTTCCCCAATTTGTTTTTGATTGCTTAGCATAAGAATAGCTTTAGTGAAGTAGTTATCAGTTAAGCCGGTTAAACCATAGCCCATAAGGATAGCTTTACATAATGTTAGTAAAGTGCTTATCAGTTAATCCGTTTATCCATGGGCCCATAGTACCAGGCAGTAAGAGGCCAGGGGCCAGGTTTAAGTCATATATTCATTGATTAAGTCATAAGATTAAGTCATGTGTTTGTTGATTAAGTTATGTGCCTATAAAAGCTTTGGTGGAAGAAATAAACTTGCTGTTTGCCTGAGCGAGCTTTCAGCCTCCTTATTCTCCGACATTTCATCGCAGCCTCAACCTCTGCGGAACTGCCCACGCAAGAAACATTCACACAACATCTACTTTTTTTTTTTAATTTATTTTTTATTTCAAATTAATGTGGAGGTACAAATTTTTAGGCTACATTGTTCTCATTTCCCAGGGTAAGTTTCCGTTTGTAAAAGAGCCCCTCAGTCAGGGGGTGTGCTATACAATGTGCACATTAGGTGAGACCCTGCCTCATGCCCTCCCTTCTCCTGCCAATTTTCCACCTCCTGCCTCCATCTATCCCCATACTGGACTATATTTGTGTTTTTATTGTTCACATGAGCATGTAATTGCTTATATATTGGTGCCATATTAGTATGGAGTTCATTGGATATTTATTTTTCCATTCTTGGATACTTTACTAAGAAAAATGCATTTCAGCTGCATCCAGGTAAATGTAAAAGATGTAAAATTTCCATCTTTTTTAATGGCTGAATAATATTATATGGGATACATATACCACAGTTTGTTGATACATTCATGGGTTGATGGACACTTGGATTGATTCCATGACTTGGCAATTATGAATTGAGCTGCAATAAATATTGTGGTGTAAACGTCTTTGTGGTAAAATGATTTTTGTTCTTCTGGGTAGGTGTCTAGTAATGAAATTACAGGATCAAATGGAAGGTCTACTTTTAGATCTTTGAGGATTTTCCATACTTCTCTCCAAAAAAGCTATGTTAGTTTGCAATCCTACCAGAAATATAGAAGTGTTCCCTTCTCTCCACATCCATGCCAGAATCTGGTGTTTTGTGATGTGGGCTAATCTTGTGGGGGTTAGGTGATATCTTAGAGTGGTTTTGATTTGCATTTCTCTGATGAGTAAAGATGATGAGCATTTGTTATTTCATTTGTCATCCTTGGATAAGCTTCTATTCACATCTCTTGCCCACTTATAGAGAGGGTTGTTTGTACTTTTCATATTGTTCAATTTGAGTTCTCTGTAGATTCTAGTTATCAGGCCTTTGTCTGATGAGCATTTGTTATTTCATTTGTCATCCTTGGATAAGTTTCTATTCACATCTCTTGCCCACTTATAGAGAGGGTTGTTTGTACTTTTCATATTGTTCAATTTGAGTTCTCTGTAGATTCTAGTTATCAGGCCTTTGTCAGATTCATAACTTGCAAAATCTTCTCCCATTTTGAAGGCTGTCTATTAGCTCTGTTTGTGGTACTCTTAGCTGTGCAAAAGGTTTTTAGCTTGGTCAAGTCCCAGTTATTTATTTTTGGTGTTGCTACAATAGCTATGGGGGTCTTGCTCATAATTTTTTTTCCCAGGCCAATATCTTAAAGCGTTTTCCCCACATTCTCTTTCAGAATTTTTATTGTTCTATGTCTTAAATTTAAATTTTTAAATTTAAATTTTTTATCCAATGAGGATCAGTTTTTGTCAATGGTGAGAGGTGCAGGTCCAGTTACAGTCTTCTACATGTGGATAACCAGTTGTCCCAGCACCATTTGTTAAATAAGGATTCTGTTCCCCATTGCATGTTTTTGTTAGGCTTATCAAAGATTAAATGATAATATGTGGCTGGGTTCACCTGTAGATGCTCTATCCTCTTCTGTAGATCTATGTCTGTATTTTTGTGCCAGTAGCATGCTGTTTTGATCACAATAGCCTTGTAATATAACCTGAAAGGCAACGTGATGCCTCCAGATTTGTTTTTATTTCTAAGAACTATATTTGCTATTCTTTTTTTTTTCCTCTGGTTCCATAGTATATAACAGAATTAAAGTACTATTTGTTAAAGTTACTTAAAGTGTGACATTGGTGCTTTGATGGAGATTGCTTTAAATCTATAGATCGCTTTGGGTAATATGAACATTTTTATGATGTTGATTTTTCCCAGGCACGAGCATGGTGTGTTCTTCCATTTGTTGACATCTGCTATCTCCTTTGTCAAAGTTTCATAATTCTCCCTATAGAGGTCTTTCGTGTCTTTTGTTAGATATATTCCCAGATTTTTCATCTTCTTTGGTGCTGTTGTAAAAGGAATAGAGTCTTTGATTTTATTCTTGGCTTGACAATTGTTGGCTTATGTGAAGGATTTATGGGTATTGATTTTGTAACCTGAGACTTTGCTGTATTCCTTGATCAATTCTAATAGCTTTGTAGTTTTGTCCCTGGGGTTTTCCAGGTATCGGATCATGTCATCTGCAAAGAGGGAGAGTTTGATCTCCTCTTCCCCCATTTGGATTCCTTTCATCATCTTCTCTTGCCTGATCGCAATGGCTAGGACTTTGAACACTGTGTTAAATAGCAGTAGAGACAGTGGGCATCCTTGTCTGTTTCCAGATTTGAGTCAAAATGCTTTCAGTTTTACTCCATTCAATAAGATATTGGCTGTGGGTTTGCTGTAGATAGCCTCTATCACAGTGGTTCTCAACCTGTGGGTCGCAATCCCTTTGGGGATTGAATGACCCTTTCACAGGGGTCGCCTAAAACCATCACATACACCCCATACAAGTATAGGTATATGAAAATAATTTTTTGGTTGGGGGTCACCACAACATGAGGAGTCATATTCAGTGCAGAGCTCCTCTCATTGGCTTATATTCACTTTAGTCCAATGTCTTTCACTTTGGACATGAGCCTCTGGTGAAAGTTGCTTCCAGTCAGCCGTCTTTCCATAATTACCCCTGTGCTTATTATTGAATGTAAATAGAAGCTGACAATAAAGGTAGGGCAATTACAGAAGTGGAAATTTTATGATATTAACCTTCTTCTTTCCTATTACCAAATCAATTTTTGTGCATGGAGAAAGGTGTAGGTCCAGTTTCAGTCTTTTACATGTAGATATCCAGTTCTCCCAGCACCATTTATTGAATAGGGATTCTTTCCACCAGTGTATGTTCTTGTTTGGTTTATCGAAGATTAGATGGTTGTAAGATTTTAGTTTCATTTCCTGGTTTTCTATTCGATTCCAAATGTCTATGTCTCTTTTTTTGTGCCAGTACCATGCTGTTTTGACCACTACAGCCTTATAGTACAGTCTGAAGACTGGTATGGTGATGCCCCCAGCTTTGTTTTTATTACTAAGAACTGCCTTAGCTATATGGGTTTTTTTCTGGTTCCATACAAAATGAAATAAGTCTTCCCAAGTCTTGAAAGTTGTTAGTATTTTAATAGGGATGGCGTTGAATCTGTAGATTGCTTTGGGAAGTATAGACATTTTAACAGTGTTGATTTTTCCCAGCCACGAGCATGGTATGTTCTTCCATTTGTTAATATCCTGTGCTATTTCTTTTCTTAAGGTTTCATAATTTTCTTTATAGAGGTCCTTCACCTCTTTTGTGAGGTATATTCCTAGGTATTTCATTTTCTTTGATGCTGTGGTAAAGGGAGTTGTGTCCTTAATTAGGCTCTCATCTTAGCTTTTATAGGCATATGCAATGTGTGCCAATAACATATGTGAACATTGATTTCATATCCTGAGACATTATTTTTGATATCTTCCAGGAGTCTTGTGGTTGTATTCAAGTTAATTTTACTGGTTAAATATGTCTACTGGAGAATTTTAAATTATATTTCTATTGGACAACTCTAAGAAGTCCTAAATAAACATGTAAAAAAGTAAAAAAGAAGTAGGGACAACTATAATTATTCTTTCAGGGAAGAGAATGTCCCACACACTCTTGTCATGGCTCCCAAGACTTCCTTATTTCTCAGGCTGTAGATAATGGGATTGAGCATGGGAGTGAGGATGGTGTAGAAGACTGCCAGGATTTTGTCTTCTGCAGGTGAGCGGAGATTTCTGGGCCGAAGATAGGTGTAGACAAAAGGTGCATAGTAAAAGGTCACGACAGTCAAATGTGTTGAACAGGTGGCAAAGGCTTTGTTTCTTCCTTCCTTTGAGTGCATATGGTAGACAGCAAATAGGACCCGACCATAGGAAGCAGTGATACCAAGGAAAGGAAGAAGGAGAAAGAGGGTTGTACTCACAAAAACCATGTACTCATAAACCCAAGTGTCCATACAGGCAAGAGGCAACATGGCTGGTACATCACAGAAGAAGTGATCAATAGCCCTAGACCTACAGTAGGGAATATGAAGGGCATAGACTGTGTGTGCCAAGGAGTTCATGGACCCCAATGTCCAAGATCCTATGATCATCCTCACACACATACTTTTACTCATGCAGATGGAATAATGGAGAGGATGGCAGATGGCCACGTAACGGTCGTAGGCCATGGAGGCCAGGAGTAAGCCTTCAGAACATGCCATGGTCAGGAAGAAGAAACTTTGAACGCCACATCCCAGAAAGGAGATGCCTTTCTGGCCAGAGAGGAAGTCAAATGCCATCTTGGGTACAGTGGTGGAGATGTACATCAGGTCCATTAGGGAGAGCTGGCTGAGCAGAAAGTACATCGGTGTGTGTAGATGGGGATCTATGTGAATGAGGTGAATCATGGTTGAGTTGCCCACTGAGGCGAGGCAGAATACAAGGATGATAAGAAACAAGAGAAGAAGGCCAGTTTGATTTGGGGGAAACAACCCCAACAAAATGAAATCACTTGAAGTACAATTCCATTTCTCCATGAAAAGTCACTGCTTGGACTTCCTTGAAAGAAAAATAAACACAAAAACAAAGCACAAATCATGAAATGAAACAGAGCAGGAGGATAAAATGGAATTCACTTTATTATGTGTAGCATAAATATTTTTTCCTCCAAAACTGCAGCTTCTATTGAGTCAACTAAAACATCTGATTAAATGTTCCCTTTCCAATTGTGCTTAGTAAGCATCTCAGCAAGTCTTAGATATAAATCTATCTCCATAGGCAGCAAAGATAAATGAGATACGTAAGGCATTCCTTCCCAATGTCTCCAGTCTAGACACACCATTCATGAGTTACCAACAAGTCACAGGAACTGAGGAAGGCAGGACTCCCTGCTCTTCCTAATGTCTCAGTTGAATAGGGCACATTTCCATGGGAAACTGGCATGTGTGACTTAGACACCTTCTGTATGCTTAAATCATCAGACCTCAGTCACCAGCCCTCTTCCTTATCTTTAATTTCAGGTCGTCCCTCCCCAGCTGCCTCTAACCAGGTCAACCTTAACCTTAATCCTCTGCTTGATACTCTGCCTCTCATGTTCTTTAAAGGCGCACTGTTATGCTTTTCCTAAGAGTCACCATTCACTGTCCTTGAGCTGTAAAATATTGATTGTCCTATAAGATCCACCCTAAGTACAAAATACTTGAATTTTTCTCTTCCATAATAATGTTTCTATTTTCTGAAGTGCTATAGATATCAAAATCAAATGTATAAATTTTCACATACAATTTCCCTCATATATGTAAATTACAGATAATAAAGGTCACAGATTATATTATATGCATTTACTTTTTTTCATTCTATTTTCTGGAGCTGTGAGCAATAACTAGTACAATAATGGAATTACAACAGGGGAATGGAGATCACAATATGTGTATGTATCTCCTCTCTCTCCAAGCATGTATACTCGTATATCCTCTTGCTGTAGGTCAACATCTTTGAAATGCTATTAATTATATAAACTGTTCTTCACATTATTTTATTTTTATATATTCTAAAACAAATTATGTAAATTTAATCATTCGTACTTTCATTTTTCAAATATTAGAAGTAGTTTTCATAGATGTGAAAAGTAACTTTGTCAAATACAGTTAGTGATTAGATCAGACTATGAGCCTGTTTGGAAACTTCAAATTACTAGTTACATACCTCCCTACATTGGTCACCTTAAGTTGATCTAATGTTCATGGACCAAATATGCACCACATGTACATATCAGTACAGCAGGCCTAGTTCTCTATGCAGACCAGTTTGTTACAATCCATTGGGTGGTCAACTTACAGAGGTTCTACTGTTTCAAAATCCCAAGTTTAAAAATTGTTGGGGAAATGCCTTACTTACTATGTGTACAATGCCTCATATAATTCAAATTGTACAATTATTCCTCATCCATAAATGATTAAGCCTAATTCCATATTTTAGAGGAGGTGGAAGCATATGAGATTAGAGAGGATGTTTTTTCCCCCCTGCATTAGTTTGTATGAAGAAAGTATCCCAAGAGGCTCTTCTAATTTCTAGGTCATGTAATCTTGCAGCAGAGTCAAGGACCTGCAAATTTGCTCAACTAGAAAAGCAGGTGTGAGAAGAAAGACAATCTTGACTTACAGCTTATATAGGTCTTCTAATTTAATTAATAAAACAACAAAACTACAACTTAATATTAATAAGATACATAAAAGAAAAAAAGAATAAATCCCATTTTTTAGAAAAAATTTTCTAGCTTTTGTCCCCTTGGGGGGATTATTATTTGTAGCTAAAATCTTTATAGCTTCTCTTTTTCTCTTAAGTTGCCTCGCTTCTGGAAATTTACTTTTTCTTGCACTCAGTTTCCCAAGCATGATCCCATGATCAGTGGTGATTATGGTATTTCTTGTATTTCTAGCATATGTTTGACGTTTTTCCTTACTTAGCCTTGTCATGATATATTGTTTCATGTGTAGTCTTCTGTCTGAAGGAAACACTGATGCAGCATTCTTTCCTGTATATTTATTGGGGTAGTCATCTTGGGTTGCTTATTTTTCAATAGCAAGAACAGTAATTTTTTGTAGTTATTCACATTTTGTAACTTAAAATTAACTTATTTCGAGAGAAGCACTCCGAGAGTCGTGGGAGCGGCTCTTTGGTCCTCTGTCTCGTGACATGGCCTTCAATTCTGGGGCTCCCTCAGGCACATCTGGCACCGCTGCAGCCACTGCGGCCCGTGCACGTGGTTTTGGAGGGTTTGGGACAACATTTACAACTGCAGGTTCTGCATTCAGCTTTTCTGCCCCGGCTGACACAGGCACTACTGGACTCTTTGGTGGCACTCAGAACAAAGAGTTTGGATTTGGAACTCGGTTCGGCACAACAGCAGGAACTAGCTCTGGCTTAGGTACTGGTTTGGGATTTGGAGGATTTAATACACAGCAGCAACAGCAGCAAACTACCTTAAGTGGTCTTTTCAGTCAACCTACACAAGCTCCTACCCAGTCCAACCAGCTGATAAATACTGCGAGTGCTCTTTCTTTTCCAACACTATTGGGAGATGAGAGAGATCCTATTTTGGCAAAATGGAATCAACTGCAGGCCTTTTGGGGAACAGGAAAAGGATATTTCAACAATAACATTCCACCTGTGGAATTCACACAAGAAAATCCCTTTTGCCGACTTAAGGACAGAAGTTGTCATTTATGTTGTTGAGCGTTCTCCAAATGGTACTTCAAGAAGAGTTCTAGCTACAACTTAATATGCCCATTTTCTTTTTTTAGTAAAACAATATTATTTATTGTATACGAAGTTGTAGCCCCCAAATATTATTTTTTTGCAATTTTTGTTTCTCTTTTAAATTTTATAATAAAATATTCTTAAAGAGAATAGCTTTATATTTTAACACCTTTTTTTCATTTTGTAAGAATTATTTATTCTTGAAAAATAGCTTTGGCTTTTCCCCCAGTTTTCTTATTACTTGTCTTTAGTTATTTTTAATAAGATTCTATTTTTTTTTATTTTTTTTTATTGTTGGGGATTCATTGAGGGTACAAGAAACCATGTTATACTGGTTGCATTTGTTGGGTAAAGTCCCTCTTACAATCGTGTTTTGCCCCCAAAAGGTGTGGCACACACCAAGACCCCACCCCGCTCGTTCC
>CAUYRH010016962.1:0-46189 GCA_963574655.1 Perodicticus potto | reverse complement strand
CGCCCTGGATAGAGTGCTGTGGCATCTCAGCTCACAGCAACCTCCAATTCCTGGGCTCAAGCGAGTCTCTTGCCTCCGCCTCCCAAGTAGCTGGGACTACAGGTGCCCGCCACAACGCCTGGCTTTTTTTGGTTGCAGCCGGCATTGTTGTTTGGCGGGCCCGGGCTGGATTCAAACCCGCCAGCTCAGGTGTACATGGCTGGCGCCTTAGCCCGTTGAGCCACAGGCGCCAAGCCAAGTGTGTGTGTATACACACACACACACACACACACACACACACACACACTTATTTATTTATTTCTCTAGAGATAGGGTCGTGCTCTGTCATCCAGGCCAGAGTGCAATGACACAGTAATAGCTTGCTTCAGCCCTGAACTTCCCAGCTCAAGTGGTCCTCCTGCCTCAGCCTCCTGAGTAGGTGGAACTACAGGCTAAAAATTTTTTTTAATTTTGTATTTTTGACCATATGGTGGCTCACGCCTATAATCCCAGCACTCTGGGATGCCAAGGCAGGTGGATTGCTTGAGCTCAGGAGTTTAAGACCAGCCTGAGCAAGAGTGAGATCCCATCTCTAAAAACAGCCGGGTGTTATGGAAGGCACCTGTAGTCCGAGCTACTCAGGAGGCTGAGGCAAGAGAGTCACCTGAGTCCAAGAGTTTGAGGTTGCTGTGAGCTGTGACCCACAGTTACCCCCAAGGTAATGGAGTGAGACTCTGTTTAAAAAAATTTTGTTTTTATTTTTGAGATCTCTTTCTGTTGCTCAGGCTGGTCTTGAACTCCTGGGTGCAAATGATCTCACCAAAGCCTCCCAGAGTTCTGGGATTACAGCTGTGAGCTGCCACTCCTGGCCTCAGTATACAATTTAATGGATAATTTACAAAGGAAATTCCTCTGCATGATTACCACCGCTGTCAGGAAGTTGTACCTTACATTGTGGTTCCACCTTCTGGTTGTCATCTTCTCCCTTGTACCTCTTTTAGACCAAGCCAGTGGCATTTGCTGTGCGGACAAATGTTGGCTATAATCCATCTCCAGGAGATGAGGTGCCTGTGCAGGGAGTGGCCATCACCTTTGAGCCCAAGGACTTCCTGCATATCAAGGAGGTGTGAAGAGGGGAGGGCAGGGGAGTGGGTGGCAGGAGAGGGGCAGCCAGAGAGCTCTTGGGGAAAAATAGGCTTCTGAGTCAAGCAGTTTGGGCTGAATGTGCTGTGTGGCCCTAGACACATCTGTCCACCTCTCTGAGCCCCTAATTTTTTATTGGCAAAATAGGGTGGTAATCCTTGGGTCACAAGGTTGTTGGGAGGGTCTGTCAGAAGGACTGAATGGGGCGGTGGTGTGCCACTGATACGTAGGTGTCAGTATTTACTACTCCTGCCTTTCTAGACAAGGGTGGGCACATGGAGGGGGGATTCTCAGAATGGGAATGTGCTGGGGGAGGAAAGATGGTTCATGACCAGAGAGGGTGCTGGTCCTGAGTTACCCTGAGAACTGGGGGCTCTCCACAGAGGCTAGAGCTGGCGGTGGGGATCTCTGAGGGTGCCTCCCCCAGGCAGAGAGTCCAAGTCCAGGGTGGTATTCCCTGGAGGGTGACTGCTGGCCTGCACCTCCAGTTTCCCTGCTCCTATCTCCACCCACCTGCCGTGTTCACAGAAATACAATAATGACTGGTGGATCGGCCGGCTGGTGAAGGAGGGCTGCGAGGTCGGCTTCATCCCCAGCCCCGTCAAGCTGGACAGCCTGCGCCTGCTGCAGGAACAGAAGCTGCGTCAGAGCCGCCTCAACTCCAGGTGTCTGGCTGGGGGTGGGCACTCCCAGCCCCAGAGAGACTGTCTGGCGAGGAGCAGGCCTCAGGGGCTGACCCCTGGCCCTGAGGCCACCGAGCCGCCTATGGCACCACCCAAGGGGCTGCAGCATGTGAGAGGACAAGATTTCCCCCACCCCTACACCCTGCCTCTTTGCTCACAAGCTCCATTTGCCTCTCTGCTCACACAGCAAATCAGGTGACAACTCCAGTTCCAGTCTGGGAGACGTGGTAACTGGCACACGCCGCCCCACACCCCCTGCCAGTGGTAAGAGCTGTTGCCGTCCAGAGGGTTGGAGGGCAGCTCCTGGGTGGGTGGTCTCTCCACTGCCTGACCCTCCTTCCCTTGCGGTAGGAGGCACCCCAATCCTGAGTACCCAAACATGTGGTGGTGCTCCATCCACGAAGAGTAGGATACCCCACAGGCTGGGCCTGTCATGTCGCTCCTCTGCCCTTGCTTTGGCAGCTCCACCTCTCTGCCTGGTTCCCCTGCCCCCCTTCATTTCTCCCAGCCCTGTTCCATTCACCTCTTCTTCTTTCTTTTCTCCCCACCCCAACCCTGCATTCTGTACTGTGTCTCCTCGTCCATGTCACTCCTCCCCACTTCGCCTCCCTCCTCCCTCTCTTCTGACTCTCCGGTCCAGGTAATGAAATGACTAACTTAGCCTTTGAACTAGACCCCCTAGAGTTAGAAGAGGAGGAGGCAGACCTTGCTGAGCAGAGTGGCTCTGCCAAGACTAGTGTTAGCAGTGTCACCACCCCGCCACCTCATGGCAAACGCATCCCCTTCTTTAAGAAGGTAATTCTTGCTGGGTTCTGGCAAGAGGTGGCAGACTCAGGGCCCAGCTCTCTGGCGGTGGGGGGTGGTGGTGTGGAGGGCTGGACTGGAGTCACATATAGTCTGTTCTGTGTATGTCGGGGCTTCCTGCTGAGGTGGAGGGAAGGGTAGCTCAGGCACAGCCCTACCCTGGCCTGCTCCTCCAAAGGGCCTGGTTCTTACCTTTGGAAGGTTGCCTATCTTGAAGAGGCAGGTCTGGTGCTGACAAAACCTGACCTTTCCCCTCACTGCCAGTGGACTCTTCCAGTGTTTGTTCCACCCTGGCATGTGAAGTAGGGAGTAGAATGGGCCTTCCTCCTTTGCCCTCTTTTGGCTCCATGGATGGGCCCTTGGGGGTGGGGCCTCACTGGCTGCAGAGGAAGACAATCAAGGGACCCCTTAAAAGGGGCAGGTCGGCATGCACTGGGGCAGGAGATGGGTACCAAGTTGGGGGCTATTGTCCTCTCCAGCTCTTTTCCAAGACTTACAAGGGGGAGAGGATATGTCTGCATATTCCCAAGTCTGCTGGACTGACTGTCGGTCCTGTTCCCAGCCCTGATTCAGGGCCATCTCTGGCTCCCCCTTGGCATGGGGTCGCATCCCCTCTTTCTGGCTCTGTCTGTCACTAACATGCATGCCCTATTATCTCTCCTCGTCTGCCCGCTCTCCCTCTCTTGTCCTGGCACCCTCTGTCCCTGCCTGGGTCCCTTCCCTCTCTCCTTCCCAACCCCTCTCTTGGCAATCTCTGGACCCAGCCAAACAGAAGCAGAAGTCGGTGAGTATCACAGCTTTCTGTGTCCCCCTCCCCATTCCCTGGGATGAGCTAGGGGGAACTTCTAACACCTGTTCCCATACTGTCCCCATTTCCCCCATTCCTCCTGGCTCTCCCTGGCCATCCCTCCCCACCCCCACCCCGATTCTTACATCTGGACTCTGGGACCAGGGGGAGGACAGGATGCATGGGGGAGCCTGGGGCGGGGGAGAGGAGCTGATGCCATCTCCACTCTGGGGTTCCCCTCCCTGCTTCTCCCAGGCAGAGCATGTACCCCCCTATGACGTGGTGCCTTCTATGAGGCCCATCATCCTGGTGGGACCGTCGCTTAAAGGCTATGAGGTAAGAGCCCCTGGACCCAAAGAGGCCCAGGCCTTTGGAGAGACTCCATAGAAAGGTCTTCAGACTCCAGAGAAACCCCCCAGAAGGGTCCAGATTCCCAGGGTATCCTCCCCAGAGGGGTTCAGACGATTAGAAAACCCCCAGATGGGCCCATCTCACAGAGAGACCCATTCGGAAGGGCCCAATCCCCCAGAGAAAACCCAGGAAGAGCCCTCCCAGAGATACCACCTTGAAAGGCCTTTGGAATCAGACTGCACTGGAGGCCCCTCAGATCCAGAAGGAGCCCCCTCATCTGCGTAAAGGCCCATTCTTCTTGGGATTTTCAGAAGCAAGTGGTCCATGAGGGCGCACATACCCAGAGAAGCCCAACCTCCTGAGTGGCTTTCAATGCCTGACTTCTCTTCCCTCTCTCCCCTGACCCTCAATTCCAGGTTACAGACATGATGCAGAAAGCTTTATTTGACTTCTTGAAGCATCGGTTTGATGGCAGGTAAGACCCTAAGAGCTGCTCCCACTCCCACCAGGGCTGTCTGCTGCTGGAGCTGGGCAAGATGCCTTGAATGACAGTCCTAGGACTTTTTTTTTTGAGACAGAGTCTTACTTTGTTGCCCTTGGTAGAGTACTGTGGCATCACAGCTCACAGCAACCTCAAACTCTTGGGCTCAAACGATTCTCTTGTGTCATCCTCCCAAGTAGCTGGGACTACGGGTGCCTGCCACAATGCCCGCCTATTTTTAAGAGACGGGGTCTCACTTTTGCTTAGGTTGGTCTCAAACTCATGAGCTCAGGCAATTCACCCACCTCGGCCTCCTAGGTGCTAGGATTACAGGCATGAGCCACCCGCACCCAGCCCTCTTTTTTTTTTTTTTTTTTTTTTTGAGACCGTCTCACTTTGTGGCCCTTGGGTAGAGTGCCAGTGGTGTCATAGCTCAGAGCAACCTCAATCTCTTGGGCTTAAGCTATCCTCTTGTCTCAGCCTCCCAAGCGGGTGGGACTACAAGTGCCTACCACAATGCCTAGGTAGTTTGTCTATTTTTAGTAGAGAGAGGGTCTCGCTCTTGCTCAGGCTGGTCTGGAAATCCTGAGCTCAAGCAATACACCCACTCGGCCTCCCAGAGTGCTAGTATTACAGGCCTGAGCCACCACTCACGGCCAGTCCTAGGCTCTTGACTGAGGGACAGGAGGCATCCTGGAATGGGGGAGTGGGCAGGGTATTCCAGCTTATCCCAACCCCTAACTGCGCCTGTCCTTCAGGATCTCCATTACCCGAGTGACAGCAGACATTTCCCTGGCTAAGCGCTCAGTCCTCAACAACCCCAGCAAGCACATCATCATCGAGCGCTCCAACACGCGCTCCAGTCTGGGTGAGCCCGTCCCTGCCTTCTTCACCCCCTCTCTCTGGGCTAGATGTGGGAAGGGTGGGAGGTAGTGGGTGGCCTGTCTCCAAAAGTGAAGTGTCTCTCCACATGCTGCCTCCTGGGGGCCACCTTACGTTTCCCCCTCCTCGGGACTCCGTGCCCCCAGCTGAGGTGCAGAGTGAGATCGAGCGAATCTTTGAGTTGGCCCGGACCCTTCAGTTGGTTGCTCTGGATGCTGACACCATCAACCACCCAGCCCAGCTGTCCAAGACCTCACTGGCCCCCATCATTGTTTACATCAAGATCACTTCCCCCAAGGTGAGTGCGGGAGCCTGAGCCTGGTGGGGACAGAGTGGTTTAAAAACAGTTCTCTGGAGTTGGGCTGCTCAGGTGTAATCCCAGCTCTGCCGCTTCCTAATTGTATGACTTAATCTGCTCAAGGGTTCGTTTTCTTCTCTGAAAACTATCATATTGTGAACCTTCAACCTAATAAGAACGTATTGTACTTAGCAGAGGATCTGGTAGGGTGTATTAGCTGTTATTATTGTTAAGGTCATGCAGACCATTTCTCTGTCTCCACCCTGGTTGACTTTCCATCCTTAGACCACGAAATTAAAAGAATTCTGTGCTTCTTGTCCCAACACCATCCAGCTTCTTGGCAGTTGGGTGGTCTTTCCTTTCTTCATATCAGCCTTTTTTGCTGTACAGCCCTCATTTGGATTTGATAAAGAGGAAATCCAGGCTCGGTGCCTGTGGCTCAAAAAAAAAAAAAAAAAAGAGGAAATCCATAGGAGGGCTGACTTACTTTGTCATATTGCAGCTCATTAACTTTCCCTTCTAGATGTTAGCAAGGATTTGAGAAATGGAGGAAGAGGTCAAGTGAAGGATTTGAAGTTAGAAGACAGCCTGGGGTTCAAACCCTAGCTCTGATTAGTTTGGTTTATATATTTATTTATTAGTGTTGCAATATTTTAAAATTGAGTTTAGGATTTTTTTTTTTTTTTGGCTGGGGCCGGGTTTGAACCTGCCACCTCTGGTATATGATGCCGACGCTCTACTCCTTGAGCCACAGGCACCACACAGAGTTTAGGGTTTTGAGGCAATTATTAGAGTCTTACCTTCAATTTCTTTACCTCTAAAATGAGGTTATTATCCTTTTCTTGTGTTGTTGTTGAGAGAATTGATGTTTTCTTTTTTCTTTTTTCTTTTTTTTATTTTTTTTTTGAGACAGAGCCTCAAGTTGTCACCCTGAATAGAGTGCGGTGGCATCACAGCTCACAGCAACCTCCAATTCCTGGGCTCAAGTGAGTCTCTTGCCTCCGCCTCCCGAGTAGCTGGGACTACAGGTGCCCGCCACAACACCCGGCTAATTTTTGGTTGTAGCCGTCATTGTTGTTTGGCGGGCCTGGGCTGGATTCGAACCCGCCAGCTCAGGTATATGTGGCTGGCGCCTTAGCCCGTTGAGCCACAGGCGCTGATTCTCTTTTTTCCTTTTTCTTTTGAGACAGAGTCTCACTATGTTGCTCTGGGTAGAGTGCTGTGACGTCCGAACTCACAGCAACCTCAAACTCTTGTGCTTAAGCAATTTTCTTGCCTCAGCCTTCCAAGTAACTGGGACAACAGGTGCCCACCACAACACCCAGCTATTTTTTGGTTGCACTTGTTATTGTGGTTTGGCAGACCTGGACTAGATTTGAACCCGCAAGCTTTGGTGTATGTGGCTGGCGCCCTAGCCACTGAGCTACAGGTGCTGAACTGAGAATTGATGTATGGGACACATTATATCATCTGACTCTTACAAGCAGCATGTAACTGTTACCATCCCGTGATGGTATCTCAGGAACTGAGCACCTTGAGCTAGTTACTTAACTTTTCTGAGTCCTAAATTTTACTTTAAATTTCCTTTCTTTTTTTTTTACAGTTTTTGGCCGGGGCTGGGTTTGAACCTGCCACCTCTGGCATATGGGGCCAGCGCCCTACTCCTTTGAGCCACAGGCACTGCCCTGAGTCCTAAATTTCTTTCTTTTTTTTGAGACAGAGCCTCAAGCCGTCACCCTGGATAGAGTGCCGTGGCATTACAGCTCACAGCAACCTCCAATTCCTGGGCTCAAGCGAGTCTCCTGCCTCTGCCTCCCAAGTAGCTGGGACTACAGGCGCCCGCCACCACGCCCGGCCATTTTTTCGTTGAAGCCGTCATTGTTGTTTGGCGGGCCCAGGCTGGATTCGAACCCGCCAGCTCAGGTGTACGTGGCTGGCGCCTTAGCCCGTTGAGCCACAGGCGCCGAGCCAGAGTCCTAAATTTCTAATGAGATAAAGGGGTTGATGGGATTTAAGTACTTCTGGGTGTGGTTGAAAGGATCAAATGAGATAATGGATGCAAAAACATTTTGTGACCGATGTTTCCACACCCCACCCCCACTGAGGTTAAGGGCAGAGAGGCCTGGGTTTATGCCCTAGGGCTGTCATTACCAGCTCTCTGTTCCTATGGCAAGTCTCCTAACATTTTTTTTTTTTTGCAGTTTTTGGCTGGGGTTGGGTTTGAACCCGCCACCTTTGGCACATGGGGCTGGTGCCCTACCCCTTTGAGCCACAGGCACCGCCCACATCTTTTTTTTTTTTTTTTTTTTTGAGACAGACCCTCAAGCTGTCACCCTGGATAGAGGGCTGTGGCATCACAGCTCACAGCAACCTCCAATTCCTGGGCTCAAGCGAGTCTCTTGCCTCCGCCTCCCGAGTAGCTGGGACTGCAGGCGCTCGCCACAATGCCTGGCCATTTTTTGGTTGCAGCCGTCATTATTGTTTGGCGGGTCCGGGCTGGATTCGAACCCACCAGCTCAGGTGTACGTGGCTGGCGCCTTAGCCTGCTGAGCTGCAGGCGCCGAGCCTTTTTTTTTTTTTTTTTTTTTTGTGACAGATTCTCAAACTGTTAAACGGGGTAGAGTATCTTGGTGTCATAGCTCACAGGAATATCAAACTCATGGGCTTAAGCTATTCTCTTGCCTCAGCCTCCCAAGTAGCCTACCACAATGCCCAGCTATTTTGTTGTTGTTGTCATTGCTGTTTAGCAGGCCCAGGCTGGGTTCGAACCCGCCAGTCTCGGTGTATGTGGCCGGCACCCTACCCACTGAGCTATGGGAACTGCCCATCTTCTAACATCTTTATGCTTTAGTTTCCTCTTCTGCAACATAGGCATGCTCTAATGGTAGTTGTGATGATTAAATCAATAATTAACCATGTAAAATACCTGGTACCTACTGAGCACTCTTATCTGCTCTATTTTATAAAAAAAAAAAAAAAAATTATTTTCCGGAGCAGTGCCTGTGGCTCAAAGGAGTAGGGCGCTGGCCCCATATGCTGGAGGTGGCAGGTTCAAAACCAGCCCCAGCCAAAAATTGCAAAAAAAAAAAAAAAATTTATTTTCAGCTTGGCGCTTGTGGCTCAAGCGGCTAGGGTGCCAGCCACATACACCTGAGCTGGCAGGTTCAAATCCAGCCCGGGACGCCAAACAACAACGCCAGCTGCAACCAAAAAATAGCCTGGCATTGTGGTGGGCACCTGTAGTACCAGCCACTTGGGAGGCGGAGGCAGGAGAATTGCTTGAGCCCGGGTGTTGTTGTTTGCTGTTAGGTGTTATACCCCGGCACTTTACCCAGGGCGACTGATTGAAGCTCTGTCTAAAAAAAAAAAAAAAAAAAAAAAATTATTTTCAAAGGCCAGGTGCAGTGAGTGGCTCATGCCTATAATCCTAACAGTCTAGGAGGCCATGGCACTTTAGCTTGGGGCCACAGGGTGAGACTCTCAAAACAAAAATTTATTTTCAAATAATTTTAAATTTATAGAAGTATAGCAAGAATACCCTTCATTCAGATTCATGTTTCTTTTTTTTTATTGAGACAGAATCTCAATTGATAACCCTTGATAGAATGCCGTGGCATCTTAGTTCACAGAAACCTCAAACCGTTGAGTTCAGGTAATTCTTTTGCCTCAGCCTTCCAAGTAGCTGGGACTACAGGTGTGAGCCATCGTGCCTGGCCAGATCCCCACATTTTTTTTTTTAATTAAGTCAAATACACATAGATCATGAATACATTTATGCATCCCACATTTTTTTTTTTTTTTTGTAGAGACAGAGTCTTACTTTATCGCCCTCAGTAGAGTGCTGTAGCATCACACAGCTCACAGCAACCTCCAACTCCTGGGCTTAGGCAATTCTCTTGTCTCAGCCTCCCGCGTAGCCCCACATTTTTTTTTTATTTTTATTTTTTTTATTTTATTTTATTTTATTTATTTATTTTTTTTTTGAGACAGAGCCTCAAGCTGTCACCCTGAATAGAGTGCTGTGGCATCACAGCTCACAGCAACCTCCAATTCCTGGGCTCCAGCGAGTCTCCTGCCTCTGCCTCCCAAGTAGCTGGAACTACAGGTGCCCGCCACAACGCCCGGCCATTTTTGGTTGCAGCTGTCATTGTTGTTTGGTGGGCCCAGGCTGGATTCGAACCTGCCAGCTCAGGTGTACGTGGCTGGTGCCTTAGCCCGTTGAGCCACAGGCGCCGAGCCCCACATTTTTTTTTTAAGACAGAGTCTCACTCCGTCATTCCCATAGAGCAGTGACATTATCATAGCTTACTGTAACCTCAAACTCCTGGGCTCAAGTGAGCCTGCTGCCTCAGCCTCCGAATGTTGGCACACACTACCCGCACACATCATGAAGCTGCTCTTGCTCAGGTTGGTCTCGAACTCCTGAGCTAAAGTGATCCTCTTGCCTTGGCCTCCCAAAGTGCTAGGATTACAGGTGTGAACCACCTTGCCTGTCCCCAGATTCACTAATTTTTTTTTGTTTGTTTTGTTTTTGAGACAGAGTCTCACTACGTCCCCTTGGTAGAGTGTCATGGCATTACAGCTCACAGCAACCTCAAACTCCTGGGCTTAAGCGATTCCCTTGCCTCAGCCTCCCAAGTAGCTGGGACTACAGGCGCCCACCACAATGCCTGGCTATTTTTTGTTGCAGTTGTCATTGTTGTTTAGCTGGCTTGCGGTGGGTTTGAACCCACCACGCTCGGTGCATGTGGCCGGCACTGTAACCATTGTGCTAGGGGTGCCTAGTCTCACTAATTTCTTTAAAATTTTTTTTTTTCAGATTAATTTTTTAACAGCTTTATTGAGATAGAATTTACATACCATAATTCAGTCATTTAAAGCATATAGTCTTATTTTTTCTAGATTCACTAATTTTGAAAATTCTATTTTATTTTATTTATTTATTTATTTATTTTTAGAGACAGAATCTCACTTTGTTGCCCTTGGTAGAGTGCTGTGGCATTACAGCTCACAGCAACCTCCAACTCCTGGGCTTAGATGGTTCTCTTGCCTTAGCCTCCCTAGTAGCTGGGACTACAGGCGCCCGCCACAATGCCCAGATATTTTTTGTTGTTGCAGTTTGGCTGGGACCGGGTTCGAACCCACCACCATCGGTATATGGGGCCAGTGCCCTACTCACTGAGCCATAGGTGTTGCCCAAGTGTATGTCTTTATTTCCACATACTTCAGCATGCTTTGCTTAAAAATGAGAACATTATCTTAATAACCATAGTGCAATTATAAACTTCAAGAAATGTCATCTAAAATATAGTTCATATTCAATTTTCACCAATTGCCCCGATAACGCCTATGGCAACATTTCCCCAATCTGGAAATCAACCCAGGATCACGTGTTGCATTTATTTGTTTTGTCTCTTTACTCTTCTTTACTCTGGAACAGTTCTTAAGCCTTTCTTGGACTGTCATGACACTGACATTTAGGAGCATACAGGTGAGAGATTTTGTAGACTGCCCCTCAGTTTGAGTTTGTCTGAGGTTTCCTCAGGATTATATTTTAGTTTTTGTGTTTTATTATGATTATAATTATAATTATCAAGATGAGAATAATAGTAGTAGCTGGCTAATGCATTATTTTCAAGACTAAACTGATTAGGCTCAGTGCTTATAGCTCAGCAGTTAGGGTGCTGGCCACATACACCGGGGCTGGTGGGTTCAAACCTGGCCCGAGCCAGCTAAACAACAATGACAACTGCAACAAAAAAATAGCTGGGTATCATGGTGGGTGCCTATAGTCCCAGCTACTTGAGAGGCTGAGGCAAGAGAATTACTTAAACCCAGAAGTTGGAGGTTGCTGTGAGCTGTGACGCTATGGCACTCTACCAAGGGTGATGTAGTGAGACTCTGTCTCAAAAAAAAAAAAGACTAAACTGATCATGTGAAAAGCACAAAACAATGCTGGTTCATAGCAAGTGCCCCATAAAGAGAGAATGCTGTTGCTGTTGTCATTAACATGGTGGGGAGACCTGAGGAATGAACACTTTAAACAAAGTTAGAGGAGTTAAGAAGGAGAATCACTACCCTTCATGGAGCCCCTAGGAGAGGCTGGCAGGGAGACTGAGGAGAGAGCCTGAGCATTATATAGGGTGGACTCAGGTTGTGAGATCATTTCTGCAGAGGTGCCCAGGGCTGGGAGACACTGAGCATTCCCTAGTCCTGACACTTGCTCTTCACCTGGATCCAACCAGGACCTTTCTTTCTTTCTTTCCTTTCTTTCATTTATTTCTTTCCTTTTTTTTCTTTCGACAGAGTCTCACTATGTCACCCTTGGTAGAGTGCTGTGGCTTCACAGCTCACAGCAACTTCAAACTCTTGGGCTTAAGTGATTCTCTTGCCTCAGCCTCCCAAGTACCTGGGACTACAGGCACCCGTCACAATGCCTGGCCTTTTTTGTTGTTGTTGCAGTTGTCATTGTTGTTTTAGCTGGCCGGGGCTGGGTTTGAACCTGCCAGCCTCAGTGCATGTGGCCAGTGCTGTAACCATTGTGCTATGGGCACCAAGCCCAGGACCTGTCTTTCTGATGGATTAATTGTCTGGGTCCTCTAGCTCCTGTTCCTTTTCTCCTCCCCAAACTAGGTACTTCAGAGGCTCATCAAGTCCCGAGGGAAGTCTCAATCCAAACACCTCAATGTCCAAATAGCAGCCTCGGAGAAACTGGCACAGTGTTCCCCAGTGAGTGCCTAGGCCAGGGGAAGGGAAGGGAGGTAGAACATGTGGGTTGTCTAATTTCCTCTGGCCTGCATGGGAGATAGTGACCAGCAACACCTGGGCCAGGTCCCTAGACGCAGACTGATTTTCACTGAAAGAGCATAGGGCAGGTAGAGATTGGATTCAAGCCCCAGAGTCACCTCCCAACTCTCGGCCTTGGTTACCTAATCTCCAGAATGAGGGATTTGGTTTATCTGAGAGCCAAGACCTTGCAGGTCTGCCAATCTGTAGATCTGAAACCCCTCTTTCCCTTCCTTCACATAGAGTGGCCTCTTTTTAACCTTGTCCTTCAACTTGACTCCACCCACTGCACCCAGGCCACACCCTCAACCCATTGGTCACGCCCCTGCTCATCCCAGCCCCGCACCTAACCCCACCTCCACAGGAAATGTTCGATATCATCCTGGACGAGAACCAATTGGAGGACGCGTGTGAGCACCTGGCTGAATACTTGGAAGCCTATTGGAAGGCCACACACCCACCGAGCAGCACACCGCCCAATCCACTGCTGAACCGCACCATGGCCACAGCAGCCCTAGCCTCCAGCCCTGCCCCTGTCTCCAACCTCCAGGTACAGGTGCTCACCTCGCTCAGGAGGAACCTCAGCTTCTGGGGCGGGCTGGACGCCCCACAGCGGGGCGGCAGCACAGTGCCACCACAGCAAGAACACGCCATGTAGCGAGTGCCTCGCCCGTCTTCCCTCCTGCCCAGGGTCTGGAACTGGAATGCAGGGGACATGGGGAAGGAAGGGAAAGCCTCATTTTGTAAAAAATGTGGTGAGAGGCAGCTTCTGGTGTCTGTGGTTTTTGATGGCACTGGTGCTGCCTCCCAATCTGCTGCTAGCTGGGTATGAGGTCTGATTCAGGCCCTTGTAAGACCAGGGACTAGGAAGAAAATATAACGAAGACGGCCGGGTGAGGTGCTCACGCCTGTATTCTTAGCACTCTGGGAGGCCAAGGTGGGTGGATTGCTTGAGCTCAGGAATTTGAGAGCAGCCTGAGTAAGAGCAAGACCGTCTCTACTTAAAATAGGAAAAGTAGCCTGTAGTCCCAGCTACTTGGGAAGCTGAGGCATGAGGTTGCTGTGAGCTATGATGATGCCATGACACTGTATCCAGGGTGACGGTGAGACTGTCTCATAAAAAAAGAAAAGAAAAGAAAATATGAGGAAGACTGGTATAATTCTTAGCTGAACTCCACACCCTATTTATGACCCAACAGAGCAGGAGCCCTCAGACCTAAGGAAACCCACAGAGCAGGGTCCATTAAGCCCATTAAGCAGGACTGCTTCCCCTTGGACCCCTAACTCCAGGAGGGACCCAGAATGTAGCATTCCCCATGACTTGATGCTGTACGTTCCATCCTCTCCCAGTTAAACAGAATCCAGGAAAGGCCTCAAGAGTGCCCTATCCTTCCTTGACTTCCTCCCATAGGTTCCACAGCCCATCTCTGAGGCCATAGCATTAAGTATATGGTTCTGGGTTAGAGCTGAAAGAAACCTATGAAATCATGCCAGACTGTGTTTTCAAATTTGTTTTCAACAATAGAGCCCATTTGTTTACTGAGTCTTGCATGGATACTCAATATATAGATAAGGCATCCTGCTGTGCTCTGAGGGAGCTAGGGGCTTCTTAGCCTCCCCTTCACTTCCAGGGAGATCCATGAAGCATTTCTGTGCCCTCCCCACCCTTAAACTACTACTCTATTCTAATCCCCATCACAGTAGAACCAAGAAACTGGGCCACAGAAAGGGGATTCATTTGCTCAGGATCACACTGCTTGAAATGACAGGGGTGGGACAAGAACCCAGGCCTCTCCTTGCATCCCATTTGGCAATCTCCATGGTCACAGTGGCCACCAGCTCACCTCTTAAGTGGCATTTGGCGGTGAGGCTGTTAGGCTACTTCATCTTCTCTATTGGGGGAGGGAGACTCATCAGCCTTCCCAGTCTGCTGCTTTGAGTCTTTGTTGGGAGCAGGAGACGGAGCCTATCAATCTTTGAGACCCTGTCATCTGACTTGGGGAATGGGGGACAAGTGTGGGGTGCTGGAAACCTGTGATTGGGGTCTGGTATGGGCTGAAGAAGCCAGGGTCATTGAGTTTGAACTGACATCCCCTCTTAATATATTTGGAAAACTGGAGGCAATGACTAATCCAATCAACCACTAACGATTGGCAATACTAATGAGTCGTTAATGTTGATTAACCCCAAGATAGCATTAATGACATGCACTGAGGAAGTGATGACTAATTGTTCATGGCTCTCTGCCATGGTTACCATGAGAGTTCATGGTCCTCACATCTTAAGGTTGGGCTTCTTCTGTCTGGATAGAGGAGCAAATGCCCAGAGTTCTGTCCTCTGATTAGGCTTCAGAGCCATTTGCCTTGGGGGTTCATCCCCATCCCCTAGAGCCAGCACCCTCCTCCTTAAGCCCAGCTAGGTGTCTTGGTGCTGTCACTAACCTGCCTTGCTTTGTTGTGTTTTTCTTACCTCTGGCTGATCTGCATGGTGTGTGCTGTCCGTCTGCTAACCAGGGACCCTACCTTGCTTCTGGGGACCAGTCGCTGGAACGGGCCACCGGGGAGCACGCCAGTGTGCACGAGTACCCGGGAGAGCTGGGCCAGCCCCCAGGCATTTACCCCAGCAGCCACCCACCAGGCCGGGCAGGAACCCTGCGGGCACTATCCCGCCAAGACACGTTTGATGCCGAGACCCCCGGCAGCCGAAACTCTGCCTACACGGAGCTGGGAGACTCGTGTGTGGACATGGAGACTGACCCCTCAGAGGGGCCCGGGCTTGGAGACCCTGCAGGGGGCAGCACTCCACCTGCCCGACAAGGCTCCTGGGAGGAAGAGGAAGAAGACTATGAGGAAGAGCTGACCGACAACCGGAACCGGGGCCGGAATAAGGCCCGCTACTGCGCTGAGGGTGGGGCCCCAGTTCTGGGGCGCAACAAGAATGAGCTGGAGGGCTGGGGGCGAGGTGTCTACATCCGCTGAGAGGCAGGGGCTGCTCTATGGGAGAAAAGGCTCTGAGCCCATGGGAGGGGAGGGACAGAGGGTCTCACCACCTGAGATGTATCTTGCCTCCAGGGGCTTGTCTCCCCCCTTTCAAATGCCTTTGCTCAATGTTTGGGGTTTCTTTGGTGGTATCATCCCAGCTCCTGGGAGGCCCTTAAACCTCACTTGTAGGTTTTTACCTACCTGCTGTGGGTGGATGGGGGATACCCACCTTTCTGAAATGTCCCCTTTTTCCTATCTTAGGGGGCTGACCTCCCTCACTCTCCCAGAGAAAAGGTGCACTTCCTTAATTCTTTCTACTCGGGGCTCTAAGTGAAGGTCCTATACGGGGTGACCCTTCTTTTCCCAATCTGGAGTATTTGGGAAGAGTTGGGTGCTTTAACTGGAGAGGAGGCCACAGAATCTTTTCCATGGGAACTCTCTTCCCCCAACCCAGATCCAAGGTCCTTTACCATGCCCTCCCCCAAGCTTCCCGGCAGCATGTCTGGTAGGTGAGAGCTATGGTATGGCCACCCCATGGGGAGCTTGTCTTGGAAGGGATTGGGTGGAGACTGGCAGTCATGAGATGTAGCACCCTCTGCCCTCCACAGCCATGGCAATGCCAAGGCCTAGAACCCCGAGGAGTGGGCTACTGAGATGCTGTTACCCATCCCCTCTCCATGCCTCAGCCTTCGCCTACCCCAGGAATGAGCTTTGCCTACCATATCCCCTGCCTGCTGCCATCAGAAGAGGGGGCCCCTCTGCATCTGAGCCCCCCATCACCATCTTCATGCCACCTGGGTGTGGAGCCCAGGGAACACTCTGGTTCACCTCATTTTAAACCAAAAAACTGCCCCTTCACCCTCACCCTGAGGTCCCAGGGGAGAAACCCTGTAGGTTGGTACCCAAGAAGGGACCACTAGCCCAGGGGTTGCCTTGGGACCCCAGATCTCCCCTGGGGGGCTTGGCTGCTGCTGCCGCTGCTCTGTATCTGCCTCTTGTGATTCTGTTCTTCACCCACATGGACTGTCCTTGATACCCCCTCTCCCCTGGGTTATCCCTCTCCCTCTGCATCCCTATAGCCCAGCAGCCCAGCCCCCTCCCCAGCATTCCAGCTGGGCAAGAGAGAGCCGATTGTGCCAACGAGGACTGGGCCCCCTGGCTGCCCACCTCAGGGATGGGCACCTCATGCCTGTCTCGCCACCTCCTGTGCCAATGTCTCACCCCCTACCTGGGGGTGGGGTGCAGCCTCCACTTCCTGATTAGAAGATGCCACTGCCTAACCTCTCCCCCCTCCTGTCTAGTGTCCTATACCCCCTCCATCTGTCTATTTGTCTGTACTCTCCTAGGAGAAGTATTTTGCCATATATAAACTGCTGTCCTGTCCTTTGTGGCCGCCTCCCAAGCCTGCTTCTTTGCTCCCAACACACAGTTGTTAGTCCAGGCATGTGGGAGCTGCTGACATGCAGTGAGGACCAAAGGGGTGGATGCAGGAATGAGCTGTACCCTGAGTTGACTCAAGAGAAGGCACAGTTCTTTGATTTGTGGCCTTCTGATGCCTTATGCCAAGCCGGGAGCTACTTGCCCAGTCTCAGCTCACCATTTGGCCCCGAGCCCAATGCTTTACCTGTCTCCCTACACGTAGCCGGGGAAATGGGAGGCTGGGGTTTCACTCAGTGCGTGGGATCCAGAACCACTGTGCAATGTCTGAAAGGCACATGCTTGTTTTTCTACTCCTGAGGCCTGGCTGTGCTCTTGACACCTCAAGAGACAGGGCTGAGTTTTTGGCTCCACTATTGCTCCCCACAATCCTGCCCCTACTAACCACCTAGCCTAGGCATGTGGGAGTTACCAACATTCAGGGGGGATCAAAGAGGTGGGGGTGGGGAGGTGGTCTACTTTTGTGGGGGGATGGGTAGAGAAAATGGGGGGCTCCTACAGTCTCAGCCAGAGAATGAGGAAGAAAGTAAGCAGTGGTTGTGCCCTTTCCTGCCATCCCCAGCTGGCAGGATGTAGATTTCTGACAGTTGTTACTGCAGCCACCTGTGATCTGCCTCACAGCACTCACAATCCTTTCCCCACCCTCCTGATCTTGTTTTGGGGTTGGTGGCCATGGATGACTAGCGCCTCTGGGTCCCCCACCTGAATGCTCAGGCCCAGTATCTGTGCACACGTGTGCATGTGTGCAGAGGGTGACAGATATCTCCTGAGACCTTCTTGATGAGGAGCTACCAGATCAAAGAAAGAGGAACTGGGCAGGCACAGAGGTCAAGTGGCTGACCCAAGTTCCCCAGGGAGTTGATGGCAAAGTTGACGAGAGCCCACTGTACTCTGCATGGCACTCTTCTCACCGCCTTTCCATAGAATCATTCATTCTGGTGTTTATTGGTGGAACAGACAGGAACAAGTATCTACTAGGCACCAGTCTGAGTGGAAGCCACAGGCAATTGCTAGTGTGGCACAATGAGCTCTCAGATGTGGGAAGCACTGGGTATTGTGGGAACCTGGAAGAGGAGTCATTCCCTTAACCTTGGGAAGTCAAGAGAAGCTTCCTGGAGGAGATGAGGCTTGAGAGGAGTGTAGAAGCATGGTTAGGAGTTAAAAAGGACAGATATGTGGGGGAAGTGTTCAGGGCAGAGGAAGCAGGGGACATGCATGACATGTTTTTGGCACCTCAGAAGCAAAGTGTGCTCTCAGAGCAGCGGTCAGAGAGGGGTTGGCAGAAGTAGGTTACAGCAGGCCTTGAATCAAATTAAGGAGTCTGGGCTGGGTCCTAAGCTGGTTTGCAGAAACTGAAGGATTGTAAGCAGTGATGACAAGATTGCCTGGTTGCAGTTTGGAGAGCCCAGCCTGGATACAGCTGTGATACTCCAGGTGAGAAAGGAGGGTTTGCCTTAGGCCATAGCAGTGGAATAGGAAGGGAGGCAATGATCCCCACACTCCTGCCCCTGCCAACCACCTAGGCTAGGCATGTGGGAGCTACTGATATTCAGGGGGGTGCTCATGGGGGTGTGAGAAGGTGGTCTACATGTGTGAGATATCTAGCAGTTAGAATCGGGAGCTTGTAGACAGCAAGCTGTCTGTGGCCATTGGAAGTGGCCAGTGAAGAGAGAGGGAGGTGTTTGGGTGAGTGTGGGTGGTAGCCCTCTCTTAGGAAGCAGGTGAAAAACTAATTGAGAGGCAGAAATAAGCCAGCTTTGAACAAGGTAGATTTATGTGCCTGTGAGACCTTCAAGAGGACAAGAGCAAAAGACTAGCTGTGTGCATGGTCTGGAGCTCTGCAGAGAGGTCTGGAGTGGAGTTTGACATTTGGAATCGAGGGAGGGATTATTAACTCCAGTTCACAAACAAAGCTCAGAGAATTTAAGCTACTTGTCTACAGTTACACAGCCATGAGGCAAGGACCTGAACTCAGATAGATGGATTTCAAGTTCTGTGGTGCCCGTGGCTCCCAAATTTGGTGCTAATTTGTCTGACCCAGGATGCATCAGCTTCTTCAAGGGTAGCAGGTTGGGTGGGGGAGGGAGGAAGCAGATATCTGAATATGTTTTTATCTCCTCCCCACGTGTCTTCTGCCTGAAATTGCATTTGCCCAGAACTTGCAGGCTAGGGCATGTCTAGCTGGCTTGGAGATCCTGGGAGATGGAGGGAGACTCTCATTTCTTGGTAACCACAAGCTCTCGACTAACCGGCTGCAAGTTGGTGGTTGTTAAATGTGAAGGTTTAAAGGACCACAAAATCAGCTGAAATAAGGCCCCGAGAGGCTGGCCCTTCTACCCACCTCAGGGGTTTAGGAACTGAGTCCTGCTGGGGACCCCTCCTACTTCATACTCTATCTCCTTCCCTGACTAGCTGCTTCTGTTTTTGCAGTGGGTTCTGTCCCAGAGTGAGCTGAGGCCTCAAGTCCTAGGTATGGCCTAAGCTTTCCCCTGTTCTAAAGTAAAGGGAGCTGAGCTGGGGCCATCATGGGCCAGGGCAAGGGAGTGTCCCAGTCCTGTGTCTTAGAGAAAAGTTTGGTCTTAGCTCCAATAATCATTTCTGACAATTATGTCTCACTTCCCTTCTAAAATCAGTCCTTCCCACCTATTGTCTCTCAGAGGGGTAGGGGTGTGTGTGTATTTGTCTTCCCCTCTAGACCATCAGCTCTGTAAAGACGCAGACTAGGTCTGTTTTGTCTTCTTCTTCTTTTTTTTTTTTTTGTAGAGACAGAGTCTTACTCTATGGCCCTCGGTAGAGTGCCGTGGCGTCACACAGCTCACAGCAGCCTCCAGCTCTTGGGCTTAGGCGATTCTCTTGCCTCAGCCTCCCGAGTAGCTGGGACTACAGGCACCCGCCACAACGCCCGGCTATTTTTTTGTTGCAGTTCAGCCAGGGCCGAGTTTGAACCCGCCACCCTCAGTACATGGGGCCGGAGTCCTACTCGCTGAGCCACAGGTGCCGCCCATGTTTTGTCTTCTTGGTGTGTTGCCCAGCTCATATTTGTTGAATGAATACATGAAGGAATGCCCCCTAAGATCCAGTCTCCAGAACTCACAGTGAAGAAGGCACTGGAAGAGCTTCTGTTTATGGAAAGTGCTCCCAGTTTGCAGAGTATCACTTTCAATTCTGCAATTGGTAGAGGGTAACAGGGGGCCAGGATGCACCAAAAGATTCCTCCCCTCACCCCAGGAAACAGTGGTAAAATGCTTAAGACGCTGCTGCTTCCCCCAGTGCCCTCTGCACCCCAGCCCCAGCCGCAGATGGACTCTGGCAGCCGATTCTCTATCCTTCTACCTGGGCACCAAGCTGGGTGGGATGAATGTCTGTACACAGTGAGCTGTTTTCCCAGTTTTCTACACAAACTTCTCAGACTTCCTCAATCCTCTTAAGCCTGTGCTCACATTCCTTCTTTAATACTTCAGGCACCATTTCTCAGGCTGTAGATGACCTCGCTCTGTGCTAGCCCAAGTGCCACACATTCCTATAGTTTGCTGAGGCACTGGGCCAGGGGGCGATGGGGGGCATACCCCGGTGAACAAGATGCAAACTCCACCCTCTAGGACTCACAGTTGATGGAGGAAACAGACCTGCGAGGGTAGAGACAATTCCAGGGAAGAGAGAAGACCCATGTGGCAGAAGAGTGAAGCCTGGGCTTAGGGGTAGGTGGCTTTTATGGCAAGACATAAAAGGGTATCAGGCATTCTCCTTTCTGAGAACGTGAAAGGCATTCAAATGGAAGAAATGAAGAAGCAAAGACAGAGTCAGAAAGAGCTGGGCATGAGGGCAAGGACCAGTGGATGAAGAACCTGGTAGATGAATCTGTGAAGGTAGGTGGGGCTGTTCTTGATGGCTCTTAAATATGAGGTTAGGAGACTGATTCGAATCCAGTGTGCATTAGGGAACCATTGAAAGTTTATGAGCTGGGGAGTAATGGACCCTGAGCTGTGCTGTAGGAAGGTTAATAGGGCTGTGTGGAGGATGCTCTGGGAAAGGGAGAGGTAGGGCTGGGGTAGGCACAAGGAAACCAGTGAAAGGGCTAATAGGTACCTCAGGGGAGGGGAGCCATAACAGCGCTGCAGGAGGGTGGTGCAGTATGGTGGAAGGAGCTGGCTTCCTGGAGTGTTGACTGGAGTCTCCTCTAGCCTGAGGTTGCTTTGCCTTTCCCACTTCTCTTTTTGTTTTTTGGTTTTTCCCAGTTTAGGCAAAGAAGGAAATTCACAAACAACAAAAGAAATTCCCCCTTCCCACCCCTTCTCCAGCCCGGCCTCCTGGTTCCCTGATGGCCCATGTTCACCTCTGCTGGATATTAGTATCTGGGACCCCTCTGTGGGGTCTCTGGCTGGAGGAATCTCTCTTCTTCTTCTTCTTCTTTTTTTTTTTTGAGACAAAGTCTCAAGCTGTTGTCGTGGGTAGAGTGCAATGGTGTTATAGCTCAAAGCAACCTCCAACTCAGGCTCAAGTGATACTCTTGCCTCAGTTTTTCTACTTTTAGTGGAGATGGGGGTGGGGTGAGGGTGTCTCAGTTTTGCTCAGGCTGATCTTGAACTCATGAGCTCAAGCAATCCACCCTCCTCAGCCTCCCAGAGTGTTAGGATTACAGGTGTGAGCCACAGTGCCCAGCCTCAACCTCAAACTCTTGGGCTCAAGCAATCCTCTTGCCTCAGCCTTTTGAGTAGCTGGGACTACAGGTGCCTGCAACAACGCCCAGCTAGTTTTTCTATTAGTTGAGATGGGGTTCTTGCTCTTGTCCAGGCTGGTCTCAGAACTCCAGAGCTCAAGGAATCCACCCACCTTGGCTTCCCAGAATGTGCTAGGATTAAAAAAAGGCATGAGCCACTGCATGGGAGGAGTGTAGGGGAATATCTCTCTTTTTGCTCTGACCTATCTTCAGATGTTGGGGGTGAAGGAGCATTAATTTATTCCTAGAAGTTGCCTAGCACCAAGGGACCTGCAAAAGGAGGGGACATCCTGCCCTCCATCAGGGGAAATCACTTTGAGTGGGTCACTAAGACCCATACTAGGGCGGCGCCTGTGGACTGGGGCGACGGCCCCATATACCAGAGGTGGCAGGTCAAGCCCGGCCCCGGCCAAAAAAAGAAAAACCCACACTAGTGAAGCAACTGGAGATCTGTTGAAGGTTGGAATATTCTCCCAGCTCAGAGAGGATCAGTGAGTCCTACCTGTCCCATATAGCTGGTAGGTACAGAAGGTGGGAGTTTTGCTTCCATCTTTTTTTCTGAGACAGAGTCTCACTTGGTCTGCCCTAGGGTAGAGTGCTGTGGCTTCATAGCTCATAGCAACCTCAAACTGTTGGGCTCAAGTAATCCTCTTGCCTCAGCCTCCCAATAGCTGGGATCACAGGCGCCACCACAATGCCTGGCTAGATTTTATTTTATTTTATTATATTTTATTTTATGAGGCAGAGTCTCAAGCTATCAACCCTGGGTAGAGTGCTGTGGCATCACAGCTTACAGAAACCTCCAACTCTTGGGCATAAGCGATTCTCTTGCCTCACCCTCCCATGTAACTGGGATTACAGGTGCCTGCCACAATGCCTGGCTATTTTTGGGGCGTAGTTGTCATTGTTGTTTGGTGGGCCTAGGCTGGATTTGAACCCACCAGCTCCAGTGTATGTGGCTGGCGTCTTAGCTCCTTGAGCTACAGGCGCCGAGTCTTAATTTTTTTATTTTTATTTTATTTATTGTTTTTTTGCAGGGTTTTTTGCTTGTTTGTTTGTTTGGTTGGTTGGTTGGGGCTGGGTTTGAACCCGCCACCTCCCGTATATGGGGCCGGCACCCTACTACTCCTTTGAGCCACAGGCGCTACACTTTATTTTTATTTTTTTGAGACAGAGTCTCACTATGTCGCCCTTGGTAGAGTGCTGTGGCATCACAGCTCACAGCAACCTCAAACTTTTGGGCTTAAGCAATTCTCTTGCCTCAGCCTCCCAAGTAGCTGGGACTACAGGTGCCGGCCACCCGGCTAGCTTTTTCCCTTTTTTTCTCAGGCTGGTCTCCAACTACTGAGCTCAAGAAGTCCGCCCGCCTCGGCCTCCCAGAGTGCTGGGATTACAGGCATAAGCCACGACGCCACCACTGAAGCCTAGTTTTGCTTCAGTCTTGTGCCCTGGACATGGCCAGGGACCTGGGATCCGCTTTTCGTCATTGTTATGTCTCTCTCTCTCTCTCTTTTTTTTTTTTGCAGTTTTTGGCCAGGGCTGGGTTTGAACTCGCCACCTCTGCCATATGGGGCGGGCGCCCCACTCCTTTGAGCCACAGGCGCCGCCCCTGCTTTTCCTCATTGTGTTTAGCCTTCCTAGATTTACAGTCAGAGAGCAGTCCACTCAGGGAACTCTTCGGAATTTCCACAGGGTCGGGGGAGGGTCAAGAGTCTAGACTTCATTTTCCTTGCACCTCCAGGGTCTTGGACAGGCAGGCAGCTTGCAATCACTGGGGTGTTCATAGCACCCGCGAGGGGCCAGCGTCCCAGGGGATTCCCAGGTCCCGCTGTGACGCGTGGGGCTTCCCCAGATATCCTAGGCTTAGTCTGCCCGGCCCTCCCCAGGGGGTGTGGCTCCAAGCGCCGGGACCCACTCTCGTTCCAGAGGCCTCTGAGTCCTTCACCTGCACTGCCTGGGACGTGACATGGGACAGCTGATTGCCAAGTTGATGAGCATCTTTAGTAATCAGGGTAAGGGACGTGCAGGGCAGCCAGGGGACGGCTTTGATCCTACTCTGTTCTGGAGCTTTCCTGACGCGGAGTCAGAGGCGCTGGGGATCTCAGACTCTGGGAGTCCTGCGCGGGAGCTCCTGGCCTGCTCCGCAGTCTCTGTCTCCCGTACCGCAGCATCCCTGCTGCTCCTCCTGGGTCCGTGCGCCTCAGACCAGCCTCCTTTCTCCCCTCTATGCCGCGCTGGCGGCTGGAGTGGGGCCCGCCGCGGGTTTCCTGCGATTTTGACTTTGCGCTCAACTCTTTCCCCCGGCTCCTTTTGGCAAGCCCAGAGCGCCTCGGACCTTTCAGACAATCGGTTTTCTAGAAACGCGAAGGGAGGTAGGGTCAAGTAAGGGTCTCTCTTTTCCATTGTCCGGGAATGGCACAGATGTCCGAGCAGCGTGGGAAGCAGAAGTAGTACGTCGGCCAGACCTCCCCCAGGCGGCAGGGAAGCACTTGTCTCCCTCTTGGGAGCCCGGGAGAGGCGGGCACAGTCCCTTGGCCACCAGGTTTGGTCCTGATTCTGCCTTTCTTCCGATGCCTCCAGAGCACAAGGTTATCATCGTGGGACTGGACAATGCAGGGAAGACTACCATTCTTTACCAGCTGTAAGTGACCCTCGGTGGGGACAGGAGAGGACTGGTCCTCCCGCCTGACAGGAATTTGGACCAATCACTGAAGCGTCTCCTTGGGTCCTTGTAGCTGGGAAGGATGATGGGGGAAACGCTGGTGTGACTTTGGTGGCTTAGTGGCCTGTTCGCCTGGCATTTGAATCCTGCCCGGTATAGACAACCCCATTTCTTTTTTTTTTTTTGAGACAGACCTCAAGCTGTCACCCTGGAGACAGTGCAGTGGCATCACCGCTCACAGCGGCCTCCAGTTCCTGGGCTCAAGCGAGTCTCCTGCCTTCGCCTCCCTAGTAGCTGGGACTACAGGTACCCGCCACAACGCCCGGCCATTTTTTGGTTGCAGCCATCATTGTTGTTTGGCGGGCCCAGACTGGATTCGAACCCGCCAGCTCAGGTGTACGTGGCTGGCGCCTTAGCCCGTTGAGCCACAGGCACCGACGAGCCAGACAACCCCATTTCTTGTTGCCTCTTGGCCTCTACCCTGTGCTCCTGCCGGGCCCTGTTACAGCCCTGACAGGTGTCTCTGTTTTCCTGTCTCCCTGTGCTGCACTCCCTCAGGTGCGGCTCCCTCTGTTATCACCCCTGCACCCTCTGCCTGTTAACTTTCTTCCCCTTCTTCAAAGCTTCAAAGCTAAGCTCCTGCCAGCTGCTAGTCTCAGGGAGCCTGGCACACGTGGGGGGTCCGGGGTAAACACCCATTGCAGCTTCCCCTATACTCGTTCTCTGGATGGCCTCTCTCCCATTTTGGAGCCTTCAATGTACTTTATATAGGACAGGATTTTTCCTGAAAAAGTAATATTTGTGAAATTTTTAAAAAACTAGAAAAGAAAACTTCAAACAGAAGAACACATAGTGAAAAGTAAGTTTTCTTCTTACCTCTAACTTCCAGTTTTCCTCCTGTTGTAACTTCTTGGTAACCTTTCAGAAGCATTATTTACATATACAAACATGTGTGTTCTCCCCATCACTTTATATAAAGTACTTTTCTGATGTCCCTCACTGTGTCTGTCTCCTCTCTCTAATTCCTTGCTACTAGAAGTGTGGTCTATGGACCAGCAGCATGAATAACTTCTGGGGAGACCTTGTTAGAAATCCCAAACCCCAGGCCCTAGCCCAGACCCACAGGGTCAGAATCTGCACTCTTACAAGACTTCCAGGCGGGCTCGGTGCCTGTGGCTCAACAGGCTAAGGTACCAGCCACGTACACCTGAGCTAACGGGTTCGAATCTAGCCTGGGCCCACCAAACAACAATGACAGCTGCAACCAAAAAATGGCGGGGCGTTGTGGCGGGCGCCTGTAGTCCCAGCTACTTGGGAGACAGAGGCAGGAGACTCGCTTGAGCCCAGGAATTGGAGGTTGCTGTGAGCTGTGATGCCATAGCACTCTCTCCAGGGTGACAGCTTGCGGTTCTGTCTCAAAAAAAAAGACTTCCAGGTGATTCAATTCTATATTAAAGTTTGAAGAAGGTATGCTAAGAAGTCTCCCCTCTCTGGGGTCCAAGCAGAGTAGGGCTTGGTCTCATTCCCATCTTCATTTCCCTGTGCCCACATATGGCCTGGCCCCTAGCAGATGCTCAGTCAATCTGGGCTGAGATTCAGCCTGCCTTGGGAGTAGAGGGGTGGGAGGCCAGAGTTGGGAGTGGGCTGAGCTGAGCTCTTGGTGCCATCTTCTACCTCCCCAGCCTGACGAACGAGGTGGTCCATACATGTCCCACCATTGGTAGCAATGTGGAGGAGATCGTTCTTCGGAAGACCCACTTCATCATGTGGGACATAGGAGGCCAGGAGGCTCTGCGCTCTGCCTGGAACACGTACTACTCCAACACTGAGGTGAGGAGGGCACCAGGGCTAGAGTGTCCCCAAGGCAGCTGTGTGATATCAACCAGTCAACCTCTCTGAGCCTCAGTTTCCCATCTGTGAAATGAAGATCATTATCAGAGATCATAATAATGATCTCCCTGGGTTGTTGTGAAAATTATGAAAAAATAAAAAATAGCTAATGTATATGTGTTCAATACTTAACACGGTGAAGTGCCTGTTAAAATTTTTTTTTTTTTTTTTGTAGAGACAGAGTCTCACTTTATCGCCCTCGTAGAGTGCCGTAGCGTCACACAGCTTACAGCAACCTCCAACTCCTGGGCTTAGGCGATTCTCTTGCCACAGCCTCCCTAGTAGCTGGGACTACAGGCGCCCGCCACAACGCCTGGCTATTTTTTTTGCAGTTCGGTCGAGGCTGAGTATGAACCCGCCTGTTAAAATTTTTGAATACCACTGGGTGTGATGGCTCATGCCTGTAATCTTAGCACTCTGGGAGGCTGAGACAGAAGGATCCTTTGAGCTCAGGAGTTGGAGACCAGCCTGAGCAACAGTGAGACCCTATCTCTACTAAAAGTAGAAAAACTAGCCAGGCATTGTGGGGGGCACCTGTAGTTCTATCTACTTGGAAGGCTGAGGCCAGAGGAGCTCTTGAGCCCAATAGTTTGAGATTGCTGAGAGCTGTCATGATGCCACAGCACTCTACCCTGGGGCGACAGGGTGAGACTCTGTCTCAAAAATAAATAAATAAATAAATGGGCGGTGCCTGTGGCTCAGTGGGTAGGGCGACAGCCCCATATACCAAGGGTGGCGGGTTCAAACCTGGCCCTGGCCAAAATAGCCATGCATTGTGGTGGGCAACTGTAGTCCCAGCTACTCGGGAGACTGAGGCAAGAGAATCGCCTAAGCCCAGGAGTTGGAGGTTGCTGTGAGCTGTGTGATGCCAGGCACTCTACCGAGGGTGATAGAGTGAGACTCTGTCTCTACAAAAATAATCATCCTCATCATCATCATCATAGGGAGGCACCTGTGACTCAGTGAATAGGGTGCCAGCCCCATATACTGAGGGTGGCGGGTTCAAACCCAGCCCTGGCCAAAACTGCAACAAAAAATAGCCGGGTGTTGTGGTGGGCACCTGTGGTCCCAGCTACTCGGGAGGCTGAGGCAAGAGAATTGCCTAAGCCCAAGAACTGGAGGTTGCTGTGAGCTGTGTGATGTCACGGCACTCTACTGAGGGTGACACAGTGAGACTCTAAAAAATAATAATAATAATAATAATAATAGCACCAATTCCACAGAGTTGTGGTAAGGCCTAATGGAATCATGAACACACAGTGTCTCACACAGCCCCTGGTGCACACTCGCACATGCACACATGTGTATTGTGTACTTCCCATGTCTGGATAGAAAAGGCAACTAAAATGGGACTAGAGTGGTGAGATCTTGACATTGTAGTTTCTTTCATTTGGGGCTAACATCCGGGCAGTTCAGAGGCCAGTGTGGGAGCACAGTGGGCAGGAAACACATTCACCAAAGAGAAAGCCACCTCTCACGGCCCCTCTCTGCTGCCAGTTCATCATCCTTGTGATTGACAGCACGGACCGGGATCGATTGCTAACTACTCGAGAAGAACTGTATAAGATGCTGGCCCATGAGGTAACTCCTGCTGCTGGAAGAGGTGATACGGTGTGCCCTGAGGCTGATCACTGAGCCTCTCTGAGCTTCATTCCTGATGTCCCAGTCTCTGACAGCCTCTAACTCAGCAGCTTGGGGAGGGCTCGTTTATCCCTGATGAAGGGTGCCAATGCCCTCAGTAGAATTTATCACAGAAGCCAGAATTACTGGTTCAAGTTCTGACTCCATTTCTCATTCATTGTGGGACCCTGGACAAGTTACTTCACCCCTCTAATCTTTTCCCCAGCTGTAATGTGGGGATTCATCAATTCCTACCTCGTGGGATTGTTGTAAGGATTATATCAGCTGGTTGGGAGGCATTCCACCCAGCTGAGCTGTCAGTGGCATTTGATGTGGTTGCTACCACTGGAGACCCCAACTCTGCCCTACCTGGGCATTGGCTTCTTTTGTAGGGACAGCTGGGGAGGCAACCAGGGAGGACTCATGGGCCAATGGGAAGACAGGCAGGGCCTGACCGGCTGACTAGGGCTGTGCTCCTTTTTCCACAGGCTCTGCGAGAAGCTTCAGTCCTGATCTTTGCCAACAAGCAAGACAGGAAGGACTCCATGAGCACTGGGGAGATCTCCCGATTACTTACGCTCAGTGCCATCAAAGACCACCCGTGGCATATACAAGGGTGCTGTGCCCTTACTGGGGAAGGGTAAGTGGCTGCCTCACCTAAACCTCCAGGACCTGGCCCAACCAATGGATGACTGTCCATCAGCACCCTTCTCCTGACTCTCTCCAGTCAGAATCTGGCTCACGGTGGGCTCCTGGACCAAGTCAGTTGAACACCTCCCCACAGTTGAGATGCTGTGTGTTAAGTGGAGAGCGAGACAGTCTCCCTGCTCTCAAGGGACTTATCCTAGTGGACAGAGAGGTAACATTCCACCTAGACACAATGCTTTTAGGTACTGAGAAGTGCTAAGAAGAAAGTGAAATTGGATTACAATGATAGAGGGGGCAGGTCAGGTCAGGGATGGGCTCTCCCAGGAGATGACTTTTAAGCTAAGACCTAACGAAGAGGAGACAACCATGGGAAGACCCAGAGAACAAGCTGTCCAGGTAGAAATCACCAACTCTCTCTGAGTTTTCTTATCTGTAAGATAAGTCTTCTTCTTCCTAGTGTTTCTGTAGAGACTAAATAATACCGTTCATCTAACAAATTGTATTTTTGGGGAGGGAGGGGGACAGAGTCTTACTTTGTTCCTCAGCCTGGAGGGTAGTGGTGTCATCATAGCTCAGAGCAACCTCAAACCCCTGGGCTCAAGGGAACCTTGTGCTTTAACCTCCTGAGTGGGACTGCAGGCTTATGCCACCATGCCTGGCTAATTTTTCTATTTTTTGTAGAGATGGGGGTCTCGCTCTTGCTCAGGCTGGTCTTGAACTCCTAAGCTCAAATAATCCTCCCACCTCAGCCTCCAAGAGTACTAGGATTACAGGTGTGAGCCAACTGTGCCCAGCCAACCTAACATATTTTTATTGAGCATCTACTTTATGCCAGATATTGTTCTGGGGCTTGGAAAAAGAGCTCTGAAAAAAACAGACAAAAATCCCTGCCCTCGGCTCAGAGCCTGTAGCTCAAGAGGCTAAGGCGCCAGCCACATACACCAGAGCTGGAGGGTTTAAATACAGCCTGAGCCTGCCAAACAACAATGACAACTATAATAAAAAAATAGCTGGGTGTTGTGGCGGGCACCTGTAGTCCCAGCTACTTGGGAGGCTGAGGCAAAGAGAATCACTTAATCCAGGAGTTGGAGGTTGCTATGAGCTGTGATGCTACCGCACTCTACCCGGGGGGACAGCTTGAGGCTATGTCTCAAAAAAAAAAAAAAAATCCCTTCTCTCATGGAGCTTAGTTTCCAATGTGGGGAGACAGACAATAATTAAGAAAAACATAGTAAGTTAAAAAGTGATAAATGGTAAAGGGGAAAAAAGAATGAGGAAGAGAGATTGCAAGTACGTGGAGGGAGTGCGGCAATTTTAGAAAAGGTATCTAGCCAGGGGCTGCTGGGAAGGTAGCTGTTGAGTAAATACCTGACGGATGGAGGTGAAAGAGCCTGGCTACATACCATAGAAAAGGTCTTGTATCAGGCCTGGAAAATTCCTTTTCCTCTTCTCTCTCAAGTAGAATAGTGGCAGGGTGGACACCCAAATCCCTTAGGAAGAAGGGGAGAATTTTGGCAAGTCAGCCCAAGGTCCTATACATTTCTGCCAGTGTCTTTGTTACCCCCTGGCTCAGGAGGCCGACTTCACCAACCCACCATCAGTTTAATTCAACCAGCATTTTGTAATGCTAAGGCACCCAGGATGGTAGATCTCCAGGCTTCTTTCTTGGGGGAAGAAAGAAGCCTGAGTCTTAGAACTCCAGGGGCCTCTGTACATCTCCTTGCTAACCTTTATTACAGTATGTAGTCATAGAATTGTTTGACCATTTGTTTACTATCCAACTCCTCTGCTAGACTCAGCCACCGAGAGTATGTCTACTTTTTTACTAGTAACCCCTGCCCTTAGAACAGTACCTTATATGTAAAAGACACTCGTGTCACTTTACTTTGTCTTTGTCTTTTTTTTTTTTGAGACAGAGCCTCAAGCTGTCGCCCTGGGTAGAATGCCATGGTGTCACAGCTCACAGCAACCTCCAACTCTTGGGCTTAAGCAATTCTCTTGCCTCAGCCTCCTAAGCTCCCAAGTAGCTGGGACTACAGGCGCCTGCCACAATGACCGACTATTTTTTTGGTGTAGCTGTCATTGTTGTTTGGCAGGCTGGGGCTGGATTTGAACCGGCCAGCTCTGGTGTATGTGGCTGGCGCCTTAGCTACTTGAGCTACAGGTCCTGAGCCCACTTTGTCTTTGTTGACTGAATGATTGGGTATAACTTTGGTACCTCCTCTGCTCTTCCAGACAGGGGCTGGGCGCTTGAAGGCCACCATACTTTTGGGATATACTGATCCTTCCTGTTCCTCCCTCCCTGCAGGCTGCCTGCTGGTCTCCAGTGGATGCAATCTCGGGTCACAGCTAACTGATGTCCCAGGCTGAGGCCAACCAGAAACTTTGGGGTTGGTTAATGTGGGTGGGAAACCCAAGTGGCTATTACTTTTTTATGACTCTCTGGTGGGAACAGAGATGAATGTGGATAATGAGATTGCCATCGCCTGCCCAACCCCTCACTGAGGACCAGGACTGTACACCTTGCATGGTTGCAGGCAGTACAGCAGAAAAATCTTTCCTCTACTCCATGGCTGCTACAAGTGCCTCAGAGGCACTAAGGAAACTGTTAGATGTGGTAGAGCTTCTTCCTCTCCTCTGCGCTAAGCCCTCTGCAGGAAAATGTGTGTTTGTGTGTGTGTGCACAGTAAGAGACCCCTGGAATTGCTCCTTATTTCCTCCCTCTTCCCCCGGCTTTCTGGCTCAATAACTATTTTTGTCCCATGCCCTGTGGGCCAAGAAGATCCCAGGGGGCAGAAATGGGTGGGCTCAGGAGGAGGAGGGCTCAGCCAAACAATGGAAGGGGAGAGAGAAGAGGATAGGATGTCCCAGATAGGGACCTCCTTTGGACACTGGACACCAGGGGTCTCACTCCTTCCTCGCCTTCCTGTTCCCTCAGAGATGTTGACTCTGACCAGTTTTTAGATTTTGACCCTCTCCATGGTACCCCTTCATTTCAAGTGTCTTGCCAATGTGACTCCCATTCCTCCCAAATATCCCAAGATCTTATAAGGTCTGCTTATTTTGTTTGTCTTTGTGTAAAAATTATATATTGTGTTAGAATTTTTATAAAGGTATAATAAAAATCACTGAAAACTGCTCACCCCTGATTTCTGCCTGCCCATTCTCCCTGTTCCTCAAATTGGCTTTTTGTTAGTATTTTATTATTTATTTATTTATTTTTGCAAAGAAAGGGGGTGCAAAGCTGCCTCAAGGGCCCGTCTGGCCAGGGGACTGGCTTCTTGGTTCTGGTTGTAGGGCACTGGTACCTGGCCAGGCGGGAGCAGGAGCTGTTGGTTCTGCCTGGGTCTGGGAAGGGAGAGGTTTGATAATGAGTCAAGGAGAAAATAAGGAGGGACCCTCGGGGTTGGAAAAGCCCTGGAGTCCTATCTATAGCGGTAGAGACAGGAGGGAGACTCAGGCTGCCCATAAGTATGCAGGAAGCAGGGCTGTTACCCTAAAACACCTGGGAGGGTCCTGTGAACAGGGGTACTCTTATTTTCCCGAACCAGGCCATGGACACCTCGGGGAAAGTCTGGGCACGAGATCTTAATCATGCAGTTTTTGTGAGGCAGGACTGTGAGGGAAAGGACTCAGAAGTTGTCATCCTCATCTTGTTCTTTGTATTGGTCTGTCCCTAGCATCCTACAGACCAGAACTGTAAAAGGAAGATGGGTAATACCATGCTCTTATTCTCCTTAAATTTATTCTAATGAAACCCGAGTGGTGTGAAGGGGGTATAGCTCAGTGGTAGAGCATTTGACTGCAGATCAAGAGGTCCCCGGTTCAAATCCGGGTGCCCCCTATACTAGTCTGCTTTTCCATTTTTTGGTAGTCCTCAATAGTTCTCTGGCCAACAGGAGAGTATGGATCCTCGGGCCCCGCCACCATTTTCTTTTGTAGGCAGTAAAGATGGAGTCTCGGGCTCTGCGAGTGTCCTGCCCTGTATGTATGTCCAAAGTTTGAATGCAGTGCAAATGAGAGCGAGGAGCTCCAGGTTGACCCATGTAGGACGGTGCAAATGACCCTCTCCTGCAGCAATAGGGCAGAGGCCGGCACACCCCCCAGGTCGGCCTGGCCAGTGGCCCCCACGACTCTTCCAGGGCGGGGAGAGGCTGAGTTTCTAAGTGCAGTGGGGAAGAAAGGCCTGTAGAAGCCGCGCGAACATACGCAAGAGAGAAAGAGGCGCCAGAAGCAGTAAGGGGGCTCCAGCAGGGAAGGAGAGTGGATCCCAGCCCAGATGAACAACCCCGAAGCAAAGGATCTGAAAGCCTCTCCAGAGACATTCCCTTCTACACAACCAGATTACCTTTTTTTCACACCATCAGTAGAAATCTTAGCTCAGAATTTAGGAAACAACTGCTTCCAAGTGAGTAATCTGGGATTTATACAGAGGATGCAAAAAAAAAAAAAAAAAATGTATACACGTTTAAGCAAGGAAAAAAACTGTATTAAAATTGCAATACTCAGTATATACTAAGTAACACATGTTATCTCGTATATTATATATTGTATCTCTTGTAATTTCAGAAGTCAAACGTGACTTAACACAATTTTAATAGTTTTTATTTCTTACAATTTGTGTACATTATTTTGGCTCTCTCTGTATTATTTCCGGATCTAAGAACACCCAACCTCAGTTCTCGCGTCTCTTCAAAGTTTCGCCAGGGCGCCTGCGCAGCAGTTGCAATAAGAGACCGTCTGAGGGCCGGTGACCGACAGAGGGGGTATAGCTCAGTGGTAGAGCATTTGACTGCAGATCAAGAGGTCCCCGGTTCAAATCCGGGTGCCCCCTCCCACACGTTTTTTTCAAAGTTCTTAAATGAACTACTTGAAATCTAATTTTTTTTCTCCCACTTTTGCCTTAACACGTCTTTCACCACCTCTTACTTCTCTCACCATTTTCTTTCTCCGTAGACTAGGAGCGGTTAGAGAATGCAAAGAACTGGAGCAATCTAGATCGGCAGTTTTCAAAATGGGGTCCTGGGACCAGCACTATCTTCTTGGTACGAGTTAGAAATGTTTTTCCAGCCACATCCTAGACCCACTGCGTTAGAAATTTGGGGATGGAGTCCAGAAATCTGTTTTAATAAGCCATCTTTAATCTGTTTCTAATGTACGCTTAAGTTCTAGAGGCTTACATTAAAGTTTTTATGCATGTCATTTGCTTTTATTGCCAAGTTTTTGTTTCAGTCCGAGCTCTTACAGGAGATTTTATAGTACAGACTACGGGTACCCCAGATGGAGAAATGTACTAAGATACCGAGGCGGGAGCTGGAATTCTGTCCTGGGACTTCTCACCTTACCCTCTGGCAAGGTAGGAGGTCGGAGATAACCTGGGCAGACCAGAAAAAGCGAAGGAAACCGCAAAACACCCTCGTTGTTGCTCGTCACGTGGCCACATGAGGGCAGCAAGAAGCCGCAGCTGGAAGCGACAGGCTATCTCATCCTGTCTGAGTCAGCCAAGTTGGGATTTAAAGTAGACCTCAGTAGGAACTTACAAATAGGCCCTGCTTTGTGCCATAGTAAGAAAATAGAGGGTTTAATGTTGGAGGAGGTCGACTTTGGGACCCTGGGTTCTGAAGAAGGAAGAACTGGCATTCTAAAAGATTAGAGAGCCATTAGCTGTTTCCTTTCTTAGTTCCTCTTTCTGATCTCAGTGACAGGGAACCCATCTTTTCCAGCCCACACAGTACTTTCTCCTGTCCCCACCCTTATCTCTCTTTCTGGAGAATTTCCCCACTGATGCTCAGCATTCACACTCTTCCTCTGGGCTATTTTCCAGGTCTTAGGCCCCAGCTCCTAGAAGCCAGGGTACCCCTTTATCCCCGCTCCTACCCCTAGCGTCCCAGCTCCTTGCTGTCACACGAAGTAGGTCAGGGAAGGGAAGTGGCACCTCAGTGTCCTGACCTGATTCCCTGCTGTCTATTAAATTTCCTAAATTGTGGGTATTTTTATTCTGTCCTGAAAGAAAAAAGATAATCTATCCCCAGAGCCTGTTGTAAGGTGAGGCAGGTGGAGTGAGCAGTTTCCTTGCTCCAGGGTTGGCTTTGAAGATTGACTGGGTCTGGCCTTGAGCAGGCCTGGAATCCCCAGAGAGAAGAATGGCCTCGGTTACCTTCTTGGGGTGGGGGGACGTCTAGGCTATGGCAGAGTAGGGGCGAGCCAGGTCCCCTCCACTCCCATGATACTGGTGCTGGAAATGGGGAGCGGAGGGATAAAGAGAGGAGGAGCCCTGGGATGCGGTGGAGAAGCTGGAGGTCTTTGCTGCAGGTGTAGATTCCAGGGGGTGGGGGTGAGGATGGGGTAGGGAACAAAGCATTAGAAGCGCATAGAACTCTTGAGAAAAGCTCAGAAAGTCGCAGAGCCTGGAAGGGTGTGGGTGGGAATGGCTGGAGTCCATGGCCCAGAAAGGGGTCGCCTGTCCCTTCCTGGGGTCCAGCCCCTCGGGCCTACTCTCTGCGGCTCTCCTGGGGGAGCAGAGGAGGGGAAGGGGCAAAGGGCTACTGACGTTCTCAAGGCGTCCTCCCAGCCCTAGGGGCCGGTGCCCGGTCACCCTCCTCCGCCCCTCTCCTGAGGAGCGCCCTCGAGGGCCCCCGCGGCGCCGCGCCCCCCGCCCCGCCCCCCGCTCCCGGGCTCCCGGAGGCCGCAGCCGCCCGCGCTCCCGCCGCTCCGCCCGCTCGCCCGGCTCGGCGCTCCGCCGCCTGCTCGCCGCCCACCCCTCCGCCTGCCCGCCCCGGGACCGCGCTGCTGGAGCCGAGCCCTCCCTCGCCAGGCCGGGACAGCGAGCGGGACGGGGATGGGTCCCGACCCCACCATGCGGGGCGCTCTCTGGCTCCTTGTGCTGGTGCTCAGGGTGGCTGCCGGGGCGGTGAGCCCCCAGCCCGGAGCAGGTAGGACTGGCCGGAGTTGGCCTAAGTGGGACGGGGCTGTGGGGTGCGGGAAGGGGCGCGCAGGTGCGGGCACGGGCATGTACCGACCGGCGGGCGCTGTCCCTAAGCGGGTATTGTCTGCGGGAGGCTATGTGGGCTGTGGGCAGGCGGACAGGGACCCTAGTTTCCCTCACACGTAGGGTGTGCGACTAAGGGTGGTGGCATTAGACACTGATGCTCGGACGTCTCCTTCCCTCCTGGAAGAACGGCGGATGGATCCCAGGAGAGACAGCTTTATGAGGCAGTGGTCTCTGGCCCCAAAGGGGACAGTGGAAGTGTCATAGGGACCCCGGGTCACCCCAGGCAAGGCTGAATTCTGTTGAGCCTGGTGAGGCTGCTGCCCCAGATACACCTTCTTTTTCTCTTCCCTGCCCCACCCCCAGCTAACCCAGACTAGTTCTGAGTTGGATTTGGGGGCTAAGTAGGAGCAGCCAGGGGGATGTCAGAGACATGGAATCTCTCTGGGCAAGGGCAGTAGCCATCTAACTTGCCTTCCTCTACCTATTCCTGACCAGTAGAGAGGTAGTGGGCCCAGGAAGAAGCACTTTGCTCTTCCCCTGTACCCCAGCCTCAAGGGTCCCCTGCCACTCTTGCTCTGTTTTGTCCTGGTGGCCTTTGGCCTTCAGCTGTTCTGGTTCTAGATGAGTGGCAGGGTCCTACCTATCCTGCACATTTCTCTTCCCCCATACCAGTTCTCCAAACTCACCTCTCCCACTTGGAAGTCCTTCCTGAAATCTACCTGGAATCCTCCAGTTATAAAAGAAGGAATATATATGTATTTTGAGACAGAATTCACTCTGGCACTCTGAGTAGAGTGCTGTGGCGTCATAGCTTGTAGCAACCTCAAGCTCTTGGGCTCAAGCAATCATCTTGCCTCAGTTTTTCTATTTTAGTAGAGATGGGGTCTTGATCTTGCTCAGGCTAGTCTCAAATTCCTACGCTCAAGCAATCCATCCACCTCCCAGAGTGCTAGGATTACAGGCGTGAGCTACTGTACTCAACCAGGAGGACTATTTTTGACACATGACCTAAGTTCTCTCTCTTTATGGACCTAGACTTTCTCTGGGGTTGGGGAGATGGATAATTTGCAGCCAAGCCCCTTGACAGAAATAATGAGGACAATAGAGTTCTATGCCTCAGTGGCACAGGTGCCCCTCAGATGGGACAGGGGAGTCAAGGAGGATGCTGCAGTTGAGCTGTTGTGTGTCAGGGGTATGCTGGCCATCAGGCACAGCATCAGTGACAGCGCTCTTGACTTTTATGGTCACTGGAGCTGAGGCAGGCCTGGTGAGAAGAAGGGTGTTAGGTGGTGAATGAGGAAGGGTGCTGATGGTGGAGGTGTGGGCAGAGAACAGTGGGAGCTGATGAGTGTCAAGAAGCTGCTGGTGCAGAACCACCAGTTTTCTTTCTTTTTTTTTTTATTGAGACAGAGTCTCACTATGTTGCCCTCAGTAGAGTGCGATGGTGTCACAGCTCACAGCAATTCAAACTCATGGGTGTAAGTGCTTTTCTTGCCTCAGCCTTCCAAATAGCTGGGACTACAGGCACCTGCCACAACGCCTGGCTATGTTTTTTGTTGCAGTTGCTTTAGCTGACCTGGGCCAGGTTGGAACCTGTCACCCTCGGTGTATGTGGCTGGTGCCCTAACCACTGGGTTATGGGTGTGGAGCCAGAACCACCAGTTTTCAGGGAGATCACACAAAGACTTGGCTTCTGTTCCTGCCATCTCGCTTGCTGTGTGACCTTAGGCAAGTTACTTTCCTTCTCTGGTCCTGTTTCTGCACTTATAAAGTTAGACTGTTAGCAAAATCTTTGACTGTTGGTAGTGGGATTATGAGGGATCTTTTTTCTCTTTTATGATTGTCTTTCCTTTTCAGATTTGTTATGATATGTAAGAGTAATCGATAATTCAGAAAAATTCAGAAAAATGTAAACACGAAGGAGTTGGACAGGTTAATTACTGAGATCCTTTGCAGCCCCAACCTGTCATGATCTTCTGAACTTGGGGTGTAACTGGGTTGATGAGGGAGGGATTGGAACTTCTGACTAGATTGGGTGAACCATGGAGAATGTTGGGGAAGTGGAATTAGGAGGGAATGAGGATGGGCTGGAAGATGGTGGCCCAACCCAGGTCTGGCTGAGGGCTGCCTCTTCAGAGTCTGATTTGGGTAGTAAACAGTAGGGGAGGCCAAGAAGAGGGGGACAGGCATAGACTTGAATCACTTTTATAAGTAGAAGGCACCCTGTATTCTTGTTTTTTGGGGTTTTTTTAGAGACAGAGTCTCACTTCATCACCCTTGGTAGAGGGCCATGGCATCACAGCTCACAGCAACCTCAAACTCTTGGGCTTAAGTGATTCTCTTGCCTCAGCCTCCTAAGTAGCTGGGACTACAGGCACCTGCCACAACGCCCAGCTATTTTTTTTGTTGCAGTTTGGCGGGGCTGGGTTTGAACCCTCCTCCCTTGTATATGGGGCTGGCGCCCTGCTCACTGAGTCACTGGTGCCGCATGTATTCTTGGTTTTGATGGAGGTTCAGCCAGGAGAAATGGACTGCAGCAGGAGAGATTGAGGTTAGACTTAAGGAAGCTGTGAGAAACCAGAGGAAGCAGCTGTTGACTCCCAGTCTAGTGCTCTTTTCACAGACAATGCTGGATTTGAGGGAGACTCTGTGTGGAGGCAGGGGGTATCTTCTAGGGAGGACATTTGTAGGAAGAGGACTTTCTGGGGAATGGCTGGTAAGGAAGAACAACCTGGCTTTGATGGATGGTGGAGCCCTTGTGACCAGTGAAAGGGCAGCCAGGAGCAGGACCTGAACAGATGCTTGCATCCAGCCCCAGGGCTCTGGGTTCCCTGGGTTGTGTGTGTGTGTGGGGGGCACAGAAGGAAGCTGAGACCTCTCCTCCCTTGTGATGGATGGGCTTGTTTGGTAGAGCCTTGAAATGTCATCCATCTTTAGAATAGGAGCATCGGGGAGATGCCTGCCCGTGGAATAGTCAGGCAGCAGGGGAGACCAGGCTGACAGACAGGAAGATGGCTTTGGGGTGCACAGCGCGGGTACTGAAGTTCTGGCCCAGATGGAACTAGAGGCTCCTGCAACTGACACAGGGGGGAGAAAGCTGAAGGTGGTGTCCCGGCCTCAGAGCCTTGTGGGAGGCCAGGTCCTGCGCCAACCCCGGTTGAGGGACCCCGACAACTTGATCCTTTCTCTGAGCCTTGGTTTCCCTTTCTATAAAATGGGGGGAGTGTTGGACCAGATTGTCTTTAGGGCTTCATCTAGCCGTGATTCTGCTTCAAACTTCCACCTCACCCATCAGGGACTTCTCATAAACAGGCTAAAATTCAAACTTCTTGTGGTGGCCACCAGACAGCCCCTGCCCCCATCCTGCACATCTTTCGCTCTCCCCAGGCTGTCACCCCCTTGGATTGACAGGTAACTGGCTTTTCATCTGGGTCTTAATTGGCTCAAGGGTCACTTCCTCAGAGAGGCACACCCAGATGACTCTGTCCAGAGTAGCAACAGAGTACAGCCCTTCCATCAGCCTGATTTTCTTCACAGCTACCTCACATGGCCTTATTTGTATGTGTTTCTGTGAGAAGGATCACAAGCTTCTTGGGCACAGAGATTGTGTTAGCCTGTTCATCTCCCTAGCACCCAGCACTGTGCCAGGCACACAGTAAGTCTCAGTAAATATGTATTGAATGAGTAAGTGAGCAACTGAATCAGGGGGTGGTCACAGACCCCAGAGTTTCCCATCTGCGGAAACCTGTACAGTGCTGAGCTCTTCTTTTCCCTCTGTCTCCCCTCCCCTCCCTTCCCCTCTTCCCTTCTCCCTCTGCTACCTAGCAGTCCTCTGCCACTTCCTTATGCCCCCCTCCCTCTCCCCAGGGAAGGGTCCTCAGTGGGTGCCTACCTACCAGAAGGAGGGGAGCAGGTACAGTTGGGGACTTTGCCAGTAGGAGGCAGGATTTCAGCTTAGCCTTCCCCAGGCCCCTTGGAGAGTCAGTCATCCCATGAAACCCAAGGAAGGCAAAAGGACTTCTCTGGGTGTTCTATGTATGTTATTTTGTTAAAGACCCCACACCACCCACCAAGTATAGGTTTTAATGTCCCCATTTTACAGATGAGGAAACTGAGGCTTAGAGAGATTATGTAACTTGTCCAGCATCACAGTCAGTAAGTGGTAGATTCAGGGTTTGACCTTGAGCTTGTCTGATGCCAAACCTATGCTCTTTTGCTCCTATGATATTACAATAAATATTTCCAGAAGAGACAAGAGCTCTCAGTTCCATGTATCTCAGTATTGGAGTCATTTAAAGATGCTTGCCACCTTTCCCTTGCCTTCTGTCCCACCCTCCCTTCCTTCCATCGTCCATGTGTGCTTACTGAGCAGGTGCTCTGTCAGGCACCCAGAGCTTTGGGGTACACTGTCAGCAAGTGGTAACATGTGAGATCTCAACCAGGATGGTGCATCTAGTATTTGGGGTGAGGAAAAGAGGTGTCAGAGGGGGCTCTGGGAAGAAGTGACACTTGTGAGATTTGAAGGATGAGCAAGAAGTCATCAGAAGAAAGGTTGATTTATGGAACAGAATGGTCCTGGCTGAGAAATCTGCCATGTGTGAAGCCCCATGGCTGGGTCTGGAGAGGACTTTAGGGAGTCTTGACGCTGGAGGAGTGACCTGGCCATGAAGAGCCTTGAATCAGCTGGAAGGATGTAGTGAGTGGGAAGCATGAGAGAAAGAATCAAGTTTGTCCTCTAGATGGCTTGTTCTAGCTAAAGTGTGGGAGACTAGTTCTTGGGCACTGAGGGGTGAGGCTGCAGTAACTGCCAGGAGAGAGGCTGTAGTGGCCACCCATGGTGTGGTGGCCGTGGGTCAGCCTGTGGGGTGGCACAGGTTTCCTGAGCCTGGAGCGGGGCAGTACCAAGTGAGGGAACACAGTCTCCCAGGAAAGCTCCCAGGTTGGGGCCCAGTGGCTTCTAGGCCAGGCCCCTTCGGGAACCAGCCACATGCCAGTCTTGGCCTGGGGCTGCCCCTGCACCTTAGGAAATGGCTGGGGACTGTCGGTCACTTCTGTGCGCACTTTCTGTGGTTCTGAGCAGACCCTGGAGCCAAACTGCCTGAGTTCAAATCCTGTCATGGATTAGTTCTGTGACCTTGGGAGGCTCCTTAATGTCTTTGTGCCTCAGTTTCCTCATTTGTAAAATAGATCTGAAACTAGTACCTATCTTATGGGGTTACTGTGGGGATTCAATGAGTTAATGTATTTAAAGCACTTGGATAGTGCCAGCACAGGGTCGCATCCTTGAAAGTTAGCTATCCATTTCAGGATGAGTGGTGCCTGTGGCTCAGCTGGTAAGGCATCGGCCCCATATACCGAAGGTGGTGGGTTTGAATCTGGCTCTTGCCAAACTGCAACAAAAAAATAACCAGGCATTGTGGCAGGCGCCTATACTCCCAGCAACTCGGGAGGCTAAGGTAAGAAAATCGCCTAAGCCCAGGAGTTGGAGGTTGTTGTGAGCTGTGATGCCACAGCATTCTACTGAGGTTGATAAAGTGAGACTTTGTCTCTAGAAAAAAAAAAAAGAAAAGAAAGTTAGCTATCATTTTATCACTGCTATTATTATTGTCATATCCTATCAGACTGCATGCTACTTGGGGCCACAAATGAATGAATAAATGAATGAGCAGCTTGTGTTCTGGAAGCTTCTTGCCAACACACGTGGGCAGTTTATCTTACATGCTTAGCCACGGAATGGATGCCAGGAATATGAAGCTCTCCAGGGGAAGGCAGGAGGTGGAACAGGAGTGACCAAGGGTTGGGCAAGCAGGTGTGTAACGCGGGGGCGGGCCAAGGCTGTCCAGCAAGTCTTTGTGGGTGTGTACATGCATGTGGGCCCCAACACACGCACATGAGCAACCAGCTGTGAGCTAAGGGGGTGATGTTCCATCCCAGCCAACTGGGAGGAGGGAGGATGGCTGGAAGATAGCTGTGGATGGGTTGGGAAAGCCTCCCTCTCTACCCCTTTACTGCCCTCTTTCATGGACTGCCTCTGCCTCTGGCCCTTCTATTTATTAATATACAGCCTCATTTACGTCTCTTACTTGTTCCCTGTGGTGGCCTGTACCCCAGGCCTGATCGCCATTCCCTTTTAGCGATGAGGATGCTGAGGCTTAGAGAAGTAAACTGGTGGGACTGAGGTCTCACAGCTTGTGGGTGCCAGATCTGGGTGGAGAGGTAAGCCCAGGGTCTCTTCCCTGAGTATTACAGTGGGGGCCCCCTTCCTGCCTCAGGGCTCCACTCTTCGGCACCCTCCTCTGTTCCAGGTCTGTGAAGCCTGCAGAGCCTTACCATCCCTCTGGGGGCCATCTGTGCTCCTCTGCTTGTTGTGTACACGCTCCTTTCCTGTTCTGGCTTCTGCCCAGGCCCCGGGGTGCTTGCAGAGGACCCAGGGAGCTGGGCAGAGCAGCCTAGCACAAATAGTTCTGTCTCCTGAGGAGCTACGGGCTCCAACCGAGACGGGTTGGATAGCCCTGGGTTGGGCCTGGGCAGTGGGCAGGCTGCCTTCTCAGCACTAGACTCAGGTCCATCTGTGGGCAGCCAGTGGTCATCTTGGGGAAGGGATCTGGGGTCTGCCCTCTGCCCATGTTCTCTAGGAGCATCTGGTTGTGATTAGGGGCAGAGAAGTGAGGAGGCCGGCAAGGGTCCAGTAGGCACCAGCAGCCAAGAATGACTTAATTGGATAAAACAGCTAATGACAAACCAGAGCCCTGCAGCAGAGCCCTGGCCTCAGCCCGAGTCCTGATCCTGGCCAAGCCTTGTTTCAACCTCTGTCCTTGCTGGCTCCTAAGAGTTAGTCTCAACATTGTGTCCTCAATTATGTGGTATTGAGTACCTGCTGTTTGCCAGGCAATCTAAACAAGATGGTGGAGAGAGTCCTGGGGGATCTCAAGTTTCCCAAGGAGATGATGGTACATAGTCACAGCAGTGGGTGCTCCAGAAAATAAGAGCTACATGCAAGAGCTCTGGGGAGCAGGATGCAGACACAGGTTTGAAAGGGGGATTTGACACAGTGGGTCTGAAATTGATGAAAGTTATTGCTGGGGAATATCAGATCTACCCATCTGATAGTCTGTGTCCCATAGTAGGTATAACAAATGGAACAACAATATAAGTAACAATTTGGGAGCACAAATCTCTCTGAAATAGAAAAGAGTGGTTTTGTGTCATTTACAATGAATTTAACAAGCTAGAGAGAACTTGGAGCCTGGGAATGGCTGCTAAATGGCCTGTGTTTTCCAATCCTGTGCCCATGGCAGACATTGCTAATTGATCTTGACAGTCTTTCTTGCTAAACACAAGTGGAGCCTCAGAATTCTTCTCAATTAAAGTGTCTTGGTTCACTCTGGGAGGCTGAGGCAGGTAGATTACTTGAGCTCAGGAGTTTGAGACCACCCTGAGCAAAAGCCCCCCTCTCTACTAAAAATAGAAAAATTAGCCAGATGTTGTACTGGGCGCCTATAGTCTCAGCTACTGGGAGGCTGAGGCAAGAGGATCACTTAAGCCCAAGACTTTGAGGTTGCTGTGAGCTATGATGATATCATGGCATTCTACCCAGGGCAACAGAGTGAGACTCTGTCTTAGAAAAGAAAAAAAAAAGTGCTACTGGCTGTCAACTAATCGATTGGAGATGGCATTTTAGATAAAACCTATTTGCCATCCTAGATGATATTTAGGTTAGGTAGTGATAGGACTAAAACAGTGGATTAATGGGTGGGGAAGGGGAGGTTTGTTCTCAGGGGATAACTGGCAATGTTTGGAGACATTTCTGGTTGTCATAACCTGGTGGGGACTCAGGGGGAGAGGTGTTATTGGCATCTAGTGGGTAGAGGCCAAGACACCGGCGAATGTCTCACGTGTACCTGGACAGCACCTCTCCCCCTACCCTTAGCAAAAGAATTATCCGGTCAACCCAACAACCCAATTTAAAAAGGAGCAAAAAGACTTAAATAGAGGGTGGCGCCTGTGGCTCATCGAGTAGGGCACCGGCCCCATTTACCGAAGGTGGCGGGTTCAAACCTGGCCTCGGCCGAACTGCAAAACAGAAAAATTGCCTGGCGTTGTGGCGGGCGCCTGTAGTCCCAGCTACTCGGGAGGCTGAGGCAAGAGAATCACCTAAGCTTAAGAGCTGCAGATTGCTGTGAGCTGTGTGACACCACGGCACTCTCCAAGGGCGATAAAGTGAGACTCTGTCTCTACAAAAAAAAAAAAAACCAGACTTAAATAGAGATTTCTTCAAAGAAGATATACAAATGACCAAAAAGCACCTGAAAAGATGCTCAACATCACATTCATTAGGGAAATGCCAGACAAAACTATAATTAGGCTGGGTGCAATGGCTCACGCCTATAATTTCAGCACTTTGAGATGCCAAGATGGGAGAATCACTTGAACCCAGGATTTAGAAGTCAAAGTGAGCTAAGATGTTGCCACTGCACTCTAGCCTGGGCAACAAAGTTAGACTCTGTTTCAAAAAACAAAAATAAATAAACAAAAACTATAATGACATAGTACCTCATACCCATCAGAATGGCTATTTAAAACAACGATAACAAAATAACAAGCATTGGTAAGAGTGTGGAGAGATCTTTTCTGTCCGTGGAAAGATTAGAACCCTTGTGCAATGCTGGTGGGGAATGTAAATGGTACAGCCATTTTCCGTGGAAAACAGTATGACAGTTCCTCAAAAATTTAAAAATAGAATTACCAGGCTGGGTCCGGTGGCCCATACTTGTAATTCTAGCACTCTTGGAGGCTGGGGTGGGTGGATTGCTTGAGTTTAGTAGTTCAAGATCAGTCCGAGCACGAGTGAGATCCTAGCTCTACTAAAAACAGAAAAACTAGCCAGGCGTTGTGGTAGGCACCTGTAGACCCAGCTACTCAGGAGGCTGAGGCAGGAGGATTGATTTCTCAAGCCCAATAGTTTGAGGTTACTGGAGTTTCGATGCCCTAGCACTCTACCCAGGGTGACAGAGTGAAGAGTGAGACTCTTTCTCAAACAAACAAGCAAGCAAACAAACAAACAAAAGAAAATAATTACCATGTGATCCAGCAGTTCAACTTTTGGGTGGGAAGCAGGGTCTCAAAATTATTCAAAGCAGGTCTCAAAGAGATATTTGTACATTCACACAACAGGTAAAACATGGAAGCAAACTAATGAATAAGTAAGCAAAATGTGGTATATGTTGGATGGAAATGTTAATTGACCTTAAGCAGGAAGTCAGTTCTGCCATTTGCTACAACGTGGATGAAACTTGACTTCATGATGCCAAGTGAAATTAGCCAATCATAAAAAGACAAATATAGGCTCGGCGCCTGTGGCTCAACGGGCTAAGGCGCCAGCCACGTACACCTGAGCTGGCGGATTCAAATCCAGCCCCGGCCCGCCAAACAACAATGACGGCTGCAACCAAAAAATGGCTGGGCGTTGTGGCGGGCGCCTGTGGTCCCAGCTACTTGGGAGGTAGAGGCAGGAGACTCGCTTGAGCCCAGGAATTGGAGGTTGCTGTGAGCTGTGATGCCACAGCACTCTCCAGGGTGACAGCTTGAGGCTCTGTCTCAAAAAAAAAAAAAAAAAAAGACAAATATAGTATGATTCCACTTATATGAGCTACTTACAGTAGTCAAAATCATAGAGACAGAAAATAGAATGGTGGTTGCCATAGACCAGGACAGTGGGGAATGGGAATTTATTGTTTAAAGGGTAAGCACGGGTCCTCAAACTATGGCCCACGGGCAACATGCGTTGGTGTGAATTGTATTTGTTCCCGTTTTGTTTTTTACTTAAAAATAAGATAAGTGCAATGTGCATAAGAATTTGTTCATAGTTTTTTTGTTTTTTTTTTGAGACAGAGCCTCAAGCTGTCACCCTGGATAGAGTGCTGTGACATCACAGCTCACAGCAATCTCCAATTCCTGGGCTCATGCGAGTTTCCTGCCTCTGCCTCCCAAGTAGCTGGGACTACAGACCCCAGCGCCCAGCCATTTTTTGGTTGCAGCCATCATTGTTGTTTGGTGGGCCCGGGCTGGATTCGAACCCGCCAGCTCAGGTGTACGTGGCTGGCGCCTTAGCCGCTTGAGCCACAGGCACCAAGCCTGTAGTTTTTTTTTTTTTTTTTTTGAACTATAGTCTGGCCCTCCAATGGTCTGAGGGACAGTGAATTGGCTCCCTGTTTAGAAAGTTTGAGGGGGCGGTGCCTGTGGCTCAAAGGAGCAGGGCACCGGCCCCATATACCGGAGGTGACAGGTTCAAACCTGGCCCTGGCCCAAAACCGCAAAAAAAAAAAAAAAAAAAAGTTTGAGGAAGCCTGGTATAGAGTTTCAGTTTTACAAGGTGGAAAAAGTTGCAGAGATGGATGTTGGTAATGGTTGCACAATATTAGGGTTGTATTTAATATTATTGAACTGAACACTTAAAACACGATTAAGATAGTAAATGTTATGTGCATTTTTTTTTTTTTTTATAGACAGAGTATCAATTTATCACCCTTGGTGGAGTGCCGTGGAGTCACACAGCTCACAGCAACCTCTGGCTCCTGGGCTTAGGCGATTCTCTTGCCTCAGTCTCCTGAGTAGCTGGGACTACAGGCGCCCGCCACAGTGCCCGGCTTTGATACAGTCTTACTCAGTTGCCCCCGGCCAGAGTCTCATGGTATTTAGTTTTTCCTATTTATTTTTCTTTGTTTTTTCTTTTTTAGTTTTTCCTACTTTTAGTAGAGACAAGGTCTCACTCTTGCTCAGGCTGGTCTCCAACTCCTGAGCTCAAGCAATCCACCCACTTTGTTGTTCTGGAGTGTTAGGATTATAGGCGTGAGCCATTGCACCCAACCAATTATGTGTATTTTTTTTTTGAGACAGAGCCTCAAGTTGTCACCCTGGATAGAGTGCTGTAACATCACAGCTCACAGCAACCTCCAATTCCTGGGCTCAAGCGAGTCTCTTGCCTCTGCCTCCCAAGTAGCTGGGACTACAGGTGTCCGCCACAACGCCTGGCCATTTTTTGGTTGCAGC
>CAUYRH010016960.1:0-19628 GCA_963574655.1 Perodicticus potto | reverse complement strand
TGACCTTTCCAGTCTCTGCCGCTTTTGCCTTCCTCAGGGTGTCCAGAAGCCTCACGCTGTCTCCCTGTGTCCCCAAGGGGAAGTTCCTGGGTAGATCCCACCTGCCAGAGATGCCTGAAGTCCTCTCTCCCCAGTCTCACCGTGACCAGCCGCAAGGAAGCTGTTACTCGGCTGCCATCTTGCTCTGCCCCCTGGCTTCCTTATCTATAGGGAAATAGGGCCAACCTAAATGCTCAAAGTAAGTGCCACCCGTTCCATCAGTGGAAGACCAGGCCAGCCTTAGTTCCATGCAAAAAAAGGGGAGAGAGACCCCTGTAATGCCTGGGTATACATCAGACAAGGTCTATTATAAACATACTTCTCTGATGTTGCTAGCCCATCTGTCAGACCTTCTCCCCATGACCAAGAAAAGGAACTTTCAAGGACCAATCTCAAAACCTGATTTTGCAGGGGCCCTTTCCTCAGCAGTATCAGGAACTGTTATAACAAGGGGCCTGCACACTGGCAGATTCAAATGAGCCACTGGGGATGCAAAAGAGGAGCTTCTGACAGAAGACCCTCTGAGAAGTCAGAGCAAAGAGGACCTCACCTATGTATTGCTCACCATCCCATAGTTACCTCAATGTTACTGGCACCAACAGCCTAGTCATGGGAAAGGAGCCCCAATCTGGACCAAGTTGGTACACTCTGCAGCCAGAAGACCTGGGGCATGCCAAACACTTTAAAAATTCTTAGCTAATAATGATCAGAGACATAACCCCCATACTACAGGTTGATGGCATTAATTCCAATCCAAGGATTTGTGAAGATGTGCCCAAGGCACATCTACATCCAGTTGCTCAGATAATGAAACTGTTATTCCTGCCCCTCTCCTTTCCCCTCATCCAATTTCATCAACCCTAGGAAGAGGGTTTTAGTTTAATGTAAAGCTAGTGCTAGGAAGGAAGGAAGAACCAGTTTGTTTTCCTAGCCCTTTCCCTCCCCTAACCATAGCTTCATGATTCCCTTTCCTTGGGATGCCATATGCAATCATTTAAACTACCTGAGTGCCTGTTTTGTGTAGGAGAACATACAGGTGTTGGGGGAGATTTAGCAATAAGGTGTAGTCTCTGCTTTGGAGATGGGCAGGAACTAGGGAGTGGAAAAGATAGGTGAACAAATAACGAACAGTACGCTATGATAAGTGCTTTAGTGAAGGGACATAAAAGGTGTGCTTTCACACACATTTTCTTATTCTATCCTTATTAACCTTAGGAAATATGTTGTGTCATCATCACCATTATTATCATGAGGTCACAAACCAATACTATTAAGCATACACTATTTACCAGGCATGGGCAGTGGACACACAGATGAGTACAATGAGATGTGGCTCCTCTCTCTGAGATGCTCAAGTCTGGGCAAAGTGTGGAAAGGAAGTGGACTCCAAAACTCTTCAAGACACATGAAGAATGGAATCACTTTATTCCTTCCATTTATTGTTTACTAAGCAGCAGACACCGTGCTAAGTGCTCTAGGAATGATCTCATTTAATCCTCCTAATAACTCAAGAGGTGGGAATCATCATTATCCCTATTTCACAAATAAACTAAGGCCCAAAGAAATCACTTGCTTGCAATTATATTGCTAATAAGGGACAGAGCTAGGACTCCAAATGGAAAAAAAGGAGACTTAAGGACAGTATTAATGGGAAGACTAGTAGCTCTCTAAATCTGATGGGTTAACAAAGATCTGATTCTCTTAGTATGAAAGACTACCTGTAGGGCACTCAGTCTACAATCTCCTAGAAGGAGAGGAGGCTCTCATAACAGCAATGAATGTGGACTATCCTGGCAGAAAAGTCCTAAAGGACTGCTGCTGACAATCCTCCACGACACAGCAGCAACACAGATGGCACTGGGCTATGAGCTCAGGGAGTGCAGGACTGCACACCTTCAGTTTGTATCTCTGGAACCTAGCTCTGATTCCAGCACACAGTTCTCTCTCAACTTTTGTTCAGCAAACATATAAAAGAGCCAATAACTGTCAGATACAAACCAAGGGTTTGTAATGGGAGACAATACTGTCACAAAACTCTCCACAGGATCAGAGAAGAGAAATGATTTGCTTAAGATGATAAAGATGGTAGGTAGTAGTGTGAGGATTCAAACGCAAACATATCACTCCAAAGCACTTTCTACTAGGTCCACTCTCTCCTCTCTAAGTGGTTTCCTCCCTGAACTGCTACAAACCACCAAAACCATTTTACCTTGGGCACATGCAGCCAAAGCACAAGGTAGGGAAAAGTCATGAGATTTGCTAGGGGTCACAAGACAGTTGGGTAGCCAACTGTCCCATTTGCTCAGGACCAAAGGTTTCCCAGAACACAGGACTTCCAATGCTAAAACTGAGACAGCTGGTCATCCTATACCATACACAAACTACCTGCACCATTGGGTTGTCCAAAGGCAAAGCACTATTTATCCAAAAAGCTTGTCTGCTGGTGGTAGATGGGAACTAGCCACAACTTGACAACTAAAGACAAAAACCTCAGAATTTGGATTTTTCTAAGTATCCAAAGTATTATACCTTCTCTTTCCCTGCAAATCTTTCTGTTGTTGTTGAGGGGACAAAAGACAGAGAAATTAAAAGGAAGCACCAAGAAAATATTCATTTACCTTTTTCCCCCTCTAGGGTCTCACTATTTTGCCCAGGCTGGAGTGCAGTGGCTATTTATAGGTGTGATCATGGCACATCACAGCCTCCATCTCTAGGGCTCAAGGGAACCTCCTGCCTCAGTCTCCTGAGTAGCTGGGCCTACAGGTGGGCCCCACACCCAGCTCATTTGCCTTTCTAAAGTGAACTGGAACAGAGGGTCTCAACCCATCTGCTTTCTAATTGCTCAGGAAGGAATCCCCAGTGATTCTCTCCATAAATTAAGGTCAAAAATAGGCCACAGCACTTCAATGAAATTTCACACCCACTATCAGTAGATTACAAGATATAAATGTGTAAGTTGCTTTCAGGGCATTCAAACTCCCTTCAACTGAAGTGTCTACTGTGATCAAATTGTCTCTGAAGACAGCAACAACAAAAAAAAAAAAATTTAAGCAGAAGGGACTTGGGTTAGACTGTTAGAATGAGAGTTTAACAATATAGCATTCCAGCCCTTTTTCCCTAAGCACAGATTGTCCTCTGCCTAGGCTGATGTTTCTAGGGTCCTATCTGAAGTAAGGGAACGAGGAAGTCATTTTTCACAGCTTCCCTCTCTCAATTTAGGAAGAAGAAACTGGCATTCCCTCAATTCAGAGATAGTAACAACTAATCTATCCCTTCCTTCAAACCACTGAAAATTCCAAAAAGTGTGCACCTCTGCACTGAAACATTTGTTAAAATCCAAAAGCAACACCACACTACCAGGTAGAAAAAGCAGTCCTTGGCAAATATGTGGGTTCTATCCAAATACTTTAGATAAAAGTGCCATGCAAAGGTGAGACCATTCTTCAAGAGAACAAGGAGTCTCCTGGCCACAAGGAAGAGAGGAAGTTGGATGGCAGAAGTGAGAACTACAGTGGACAATGGGGCATGGTTTGCTTAACAGTTTCTCCCTTGGAAAAAAAAAAAAAGACATTTTATGCACAAGGAGCTTATTTCTTAAACAAACACTCGTGGTTTTGATTTACACCACAGCCTGCTCCTAAATAATTTATGGCGGGTTAAATTTATTGCCGAGCCCTGGCTGGCTGCAAATTCGAATTGCCAAATAATTAGATTTTAGGGCAAAGCTTATAAATTACCCGTCGATTTGTCCGGACTTGTTTGTCAGTTGCTTTGTGCTTCGGGTCATCTTTGGCATTTGGCTGTTTGGGTTTTAATTGCTGATTTACACTTTGACAGATGAGAGCTGATGCTCGAAGTTTCAGGACAAGGAAGGGTAAAAAAATCAGAGCTTTAAAAGGCTGATTTTTCACCTACATGTCCCCCTCCACCCATTCTCACAGACCCCAAAGCAATTAAAATGTAGAAAAGAGGCTGAAAATAGATGCTATTTTTTATTCAAGGAGGGTAAGGGTACAATGTGAATTATAATTTACTTTTACTGAAATCTGAATTTAAAAAAAAAAAAAACATAACACCAATAAATGAAAAAGACCAAGTCTTAGAAACCATATTCTCACACAGGGGTGTGCATGACCTGTGTCTATCCCTATAGGCACAGAAATACCCACAGTTCAAACATGTTTATACACTCAATTGTAAATAATTTCAGATATTAGTGGCTTCTATGAAGCTGACCCTTCAAGGTAGCAAACAACCAAATGATTTCTTTGTAGCTACCTGTATATATATATATATATATATATACACATATGTGTGTTTGTCATGAAATTAATTTCAACAAATCTCAAGTCGTGTGCTAGAGCAGTCCCCTGGAGGCAGCCCTAAGCGAGGGCATGGAAATGGAAGAATGCCAAGCCCAAGTTACCATTCCAATGGAGGGAGAAAAATTTCTCTGGATAGTACACAGACTTTATCCACTGTATTGACAGAGGGCCTGAAGGTTCTCTATATGCTCCCTGGAGAAATAAGGCCTGCCTCCCAGCCACATGCTGTACCACAACAGCTTCCTATGAGACCGTGGGTCAGAATAATACCAGTACTACTTCTACTAATAAGAGCTAACACATAACAGCCACTACATGCCAGACACAGTTCTGAGCGTTAATATGTTAATTCAGTTTATCCTCCCACCAGTTCCATAAGACTTGTACTACTGTTAAACCCATTTTGCCAATTATACAACTGAGGCATAATCTATCCAAGGTCAAACTATAAGTAAGCAGTACAGACAAGACTCAACCCCAGAGTCCACTATGCTATACTGATCCTCATCAAAACAGCCTCTACCTCAGCTCCTCTCACTCCAGAGTCCACATTTTGGGACTTGGGCACATGCAGCCAAAGCACAGGGCAGGGAAAAGTCAGGAGACTTGCTATGGATCACACGACTAATCATAAGCTTGATTAGACCAAGGCCGTTTTCCAAATCAATCTAAATTCTGCCCTAAAGATATACAAGCTGGAAGTGAGGAGATGGCAGGTGATCAAGACAGGACCAGACTCATGTAGGCAGATTGAGTGCTCTGGTCAGACAACTTGACTAGGAGACCAGAGAAGCTGTCTAGGCTTCAGGAGGTCTTGCTCAGGAACCCCAACCACAGCTCTCGGCACTGCTGATCTATTTACAGAAGACTTCATCCCACAGGTGGTTCATAGATTCCCTGTTCTCTATTCACGGATTCCCTGTTCTCTATCCACAAGTCCACAAGTAATGACCAGAAGCCAGGAAGAACAAACAGATGTGCTAGTGTGTAAAAATTCACTGACCAGTAAGCAAGCAATACATAGACTGACATCCTGCCCACAATGCACTGAACACTCTGTTCACACATTGGTTCATATAATCCCACATCTCTGTAAGCAGGCAAGAATTACTCTCCTATTTTACAGGTAAGAATGCTAAGACCGTCAGCACTTGCCATACCATAGTCCCTCACAAGTAGCATTCCATCACTTGAGAACTTGTTAGCAATGCAAACTTCTGGCCTCTACCCCAGACTTTCTGAATCAGAAACTCTGGGAGTGAGACCTTATGTTTTAGCAAGCCCTCCAAGTGATTTTATGCTCACAGGAGTTTGAGAACCCCTAGTTCAGACTAAAGCAGTGTTTCTCAGACTTCAAATTACCTGAAGAACTTGTCAGATTTCAGGTTCTGTTTAGCTCAGGGAAAGGGCCTGCCTCATAATTCTGCATTCGTAACAAGCTCCCAGGTGATAATGATGCTGCTGGTTCTGGAACACCTTTAAATAGCAAAAATGTAGTCTGATGGAACATTAATGTGACTAATCCCTTACCACAGTGGTAATGAACAAGAATCAGAGCCCAAGGCTCTCAGCTCTCTTCTCAAAACAAATCCTTACTTGACGCACTTTTAAGCACCAGCTCAAGCCCTTTAGATCTGCTAACTATCCCTGGCTCTTGCCATCAGACATTTTACCCTCCCTGCTGCTAAAAGCCAAGGCAGAAAAACTGGCCTGTCACATCCAAGTACTTTACAGGGCAAGCTGGCACATCTCTGTCAGGGAGCTAACAGGAGGTCTTCTTGTCATGGCTATACCTGCTTTCTTTAGGAATACTGTCAAGACCATCTACTACCCCAGAGTGCCCAGCAAACAGTTCTCTCAGCCCTCCAGAAAAACACCTTCCTTCTGTCCAGATGAATCAGAAAACAAGGCTGGATGCCTCTCCCATGAAGCTCTCATGGCAGACATAAGCCAAGAGTTTACCTGGTCTATTTCACTATCTCCAGTCCTGAGAAAGGCCTCCCTAACATCACCCACAAATCTGTACGGGATTAAGGATCACAGAAATTCCTGCATGTCCTGAGCCACCAAGCTGGGGATTCCTTAACAGCATCACCAACCACCACATTCTACACCATCACTGTAAAATTCCTTTCAGGCCTGTCCCTGACATTGTTTCTGTAGTCATGTTACCTTTACAATGAAAGGAGACCTTATCAAAATAATGTTTTATTCCATTCATCAGTCCCTGACTCCCCCAAACTCAACTATCAATTCCTTTCAGTTCATCAATTGGCCTTTCAAATGTTGCAAGTGCTGGACAAACTGTGAACAATGCAGACATAGTCCCTGGACTCCATTTTCAGACACTGCAATCTCAAATCATGGCTCCCAGTTATACCACACTTGCAGAGAAAAAGATTTCTATCTTTCTAGCCAGTTACCATTTTTTTCTACCTAAACATAACTGCCTACCTGCTTTAGCCCAATGGCCAAACAGACCCTAGAAGAACAACTACCTATATTACTACTAAGGAACTTACCTATAATAATTCTGCCTGTTATGCTGTCCCTATATGGATCTTCAACTCAAAGGACCTCATTTACAACAATTATCAATTTCACACTCCACTCCTTACCAAATTTCTTAGCACCACTGACTATCCAGTAGCCCACCAGTATCCAAAAGAATTATGAGCTGTGTAAGAGCATGGTTCTCAAACCTGTTACTTTCCCAGCACACCTAAAGATTATAACATATCACTTCACTCCATTCTCACCATCACCACCTTAGTCCAACCCACCAACATCTTTCTCAAATAATATGTCCCCACATAGTTGTAACTCTGGCTTACAACATCTATTTCTTTGTCTTCAATAGTACATTCAAATTTCCTTTTCTGGCTCACCAATTTTGCCCCAACCTCACTGTGCAATCTGCACAGTCCTTTACTTACAGCAACACTGGCATGTCCAAATAAGAGGCTCTGCCAACATCTAACCCTCAAATCAAGCAGCTCTTGGCCTCCCCAGGACTAGGCACTGACCACAGCAGCCACAGAAGGAGACACACTCATGTAACTGACCCGTTTTGCTGCCCTCAAATCTTCAAGATCTCACACTAGCCAACTACATGCAGGAACAGGAAAAGAACGGCAGCCCATCCCAAGTCACCTCTACTTCAGAATAAAAGCTTCCCTGATGTTTGTCTCTCCTTTCTCATTCTTCCATTACCTAATCAGGCTTTGCCCATGGTAGCACTTGATACATGTAAAAACCCTGTGCCAGCCTGTTTACCCTTCTGCTGCAGATGTGCCAGCCTGGGGGAGGTCTAGTGTCAATCTGGGAACACTCTCCTCTCAGGCTTTTAGGCTATGGCTCAATTTTCATAGCTAGAGCTCAAAACTCATCATATAAATGTAAGACTGTGGAGGCTTTTTAAGTATTGTGAACACCTTGGATAAGAGGATAAAAAATAATCATCCCAATGGCATCTTAATCAAAATGATGCAGGATCCTTTTCCCCAATGAGACACAGAGATGAAGAAAGGATCTCCTAATATCAGTTTCCTTATATCAAACAACAAAGATCAGACTAGAAAAGAAATGTAATCAACAGAGGGGAGAGGAAAATAAACAGGATGGGGGTGGGGAGGCTTCAGTGAAGCCTGTGGACTGAGCCTAAACACTCCTTTGGATTTCTTCCCCCACCACCCCTGCTCAGCTTTCTTCCTATGGCTATACCTGTTGCTGCTGCTCAGAGGGAGCTCAGCCTCCACCCCTCTATCTGCAAGTCACCTCTGCTCTTGCCAGTCTTCTCTTGCCACCCAGACCCTCCTGCCTCTCCATTAATCCTTCCACACTTCACTCAGTGTTAGTCAGCCAGCCATTATCTGTTTGAATGGTCTAAACCTCTCTGGTATATTGAAGGTGGGTTCTAGCAGATCCAGAACCAAACTCCTGACAATTTTTTTTTTGGGGGGGGGAGGGTCATGTCATTCTCCAGCCCTTGCCTTTCCATAGAGACCTGGCAGTTACCATCCCAACTGCCACCTTCAATGACAGCTAGGGTATCAGGTTAACCTCCCTAAAAATGCCTCAGAGCCTCGGCTCACATATTTCCACTTTGACCCTCACCCTTTTGCCCACACTTTATTGGCTAAAATGCTCTTAAGGTTCATCTAGCCTTTGTACTCTCACAGCATCCCAAAAAGACCATCTAACCTGACTGTGAGAAACAGCTTATAACTGATACAGATAATCCAACTAACTGAATGGTGAAACATTTTTCAGGTTCAAAGTCTTCATTTGCCCTCTCCCTCATTTTCAACATTCCCATAAACAAGTCTGCAATCAAGGTCAGTTTTCAGACTTAGAGCAACCATCCCAGCTTACTCTGTGAGTCCATTCTTTTATCCCTCCTGTAACAGTTCTGAGAGGCCCCTCCAGGCTCCCAAATTTCTTACACTGCACAGCCTATGCAACTCCTCCCCCATGTGAGCAGCATTTATCTCTCCCATCCTCTGTGCCCTCACTGTACCAGGAACCTACTTACATAACGCTAGTTGTCATACTGCCAAAGGGTTGTTACTTATACATTTACCCTCCTTGACTATGAGCTCCTTGAGGGTAGGGACCATTTCTTCCTCATCTTCAAATGCCCAGGATCTAACACTGAGCTTGAAGTTGCTATCCAAACAGTATAAAGAGGCCTTTTCCTGGCCTCTAAGGTGGTTACAACGAGGTCCTCCCATTCCTTTGCTGACTTAGTTGGTTTTGTCATGTCCAACAAAAACTTTAAAAGGCAACTCAATGTCACTGCTATTTTACAGTCCCTGATTTCATTCACCATTTATCAATGGCCCTATTCTTCAGAGCTCTTCCCCACCAACAACCTTAGCCCCATGCCTAACTAAATCTGCATTCCAACAGCTGTCTCAGCCCTGGGGAGGCCACCAAGATAATAAGAGGCTGGGGGGGGGGGAGGTGTTTCCTGATTTGCACTAAATTATGTGGTGATTTTGTTACCAGTGACCTAGTGCTCCCCATGGAAAGTTCCCGGCCCCACCCCCAGGCAACTCCATAGTCTAACTACACACCATGGCAGCTTAAAGGCATAAACCCTGGGGAAGGTAGAGAAGCAGTCTGAATAGAGCAAATAAATCTGCTTCTATCGAGCTCCTGCTATGCCAAACACAAGAGGCAATATCACCATGCATCAGTGCTCCAGTCCCCGAGATGTATATTTTACTTCTACATTGCTATGTCTGCTCCAAATAAAGAAGGACCCTTCGGCTTTCACACGAAGTTATATTCCAGCAAAGACCAGGACGGGGCTAATGCTTGTTCCCGTTCAAGAAGCTCTAGTGAGGAGCCACAGCAAGAGTCAGGGGGAGGCCCATCCCTGTGAAAGACCACCAGGAAGCAGCAGCCTGTGGAGGAAGACTAGTTTGGAAAGGGGGAGGGAGAAGCACCACGTTTATGGAGGCAGCAATGAAAAGGACAAAAGGGCATAGTGGGCTACCCCATTCCCACCACCACCACTGGTCACGAATAGAGAAATTCATTTATAGTGACCCTGAAAGAAGCGATGTGTTAAGGCAGAGATATAACTAAAAAGAAAGGCAATAATTGGACTGATGGGCAGGGAGAAAATTATTCTAGGAGTCAGAAGCCTGTGCAAGAACACTTACGGCTCACATAGTCATCATAACTCAGCCCCCTCAAGCATTTTGTGCTCTGCTTATGGTGTTAACTTTAATGTCTTAACATCTAACACCATCCACACTAACACAAAATACTACACACGCCAGATGAGGCTGAGTTATAGTTGCTGTGGGAAGCATAACTTTGAATTTCCTGATTTTGGTGCATTTAATCTCAACCATAATGTTACATTAACGTCGGTTTTGCATTTCATTTCCCAGTTTAGAAGAATAGCATCAGTGCCTTCGCCCTCTGAACAGGAAAAAACTGCATGCTGACTGGGGCCACAGCAGAGAGACCACAATCCAATGAGTAGGCTCTCAGGCTAAATGCCTGGCCCAACCCCTCCCACTTGGAGAAGCTGCAACCAGGGCAAGCGAAAGGGAAGTGAAAGGTGGATTCCTTCTCTAGAGAACTGCCTTTCTGTTCACTTAGAGACTACAGGAACCAAGAACAGAGAAAAGGAAAGCAGCTAACTAAGGAGCAAGGAGTAATGGGGGGAGGAGGAGTCAAGGGGATTCCTGTCTTTCAGTCTTGAACGGAAGAAAAAGGAATCAATACAGTTTGCTTTGTAGGGATCTTAACCAATTTCCTGTAAAGTTTTCCAAAATGTCTCTTTCATGCTAGACTAATAATGATGTCCAGCTCTAGGTCATAATGAAATCCTCCAAATGTCTCTCCTCTGTATTATTCCTTCTCCTCTGTCACCATCAACCCTCCCCCTACCCTACCCTTCAAAAATAGCTTAGCATCTGGACAATTTTCTATAAAAGAGAAACTCCTTTACTCATAGTTCTAACTCAAAATGCAGATGGAATCTCTTCAAGGTTTCCATGAAAAGAAAAGAAAAAAGCCCATGTGGACAAAGACCAAACACTAGAAAACTTCAACCCCAAAGGTCATTTTTCTCCAAAGTTATGGGCACTGGAATACAGATGAGAAAGCTAACAGTCGGCAGGGCTGCTGCAGAGCAGTGAGAAAAAGACTATCCAGCCTGATGGATGGCCCGAGAGAACCAGGGCAGGAGGGTAGGCAGCAGCAGGCCAGCAGCTCTCAGGATGTGAGAGCTGGGCGGCCCCCTCCCTCCTGGCCATCCAGACAGCTGAGGTTACTTCCTCCTCCCCCACGTGCTATGGCCTATACCTCGTTTTCCTCACTTACATTTGCTTTGGTCTCTTTAGAACACTGAGGTGGTGAAAGAACTTGCCCCAAGGTTAAAGATGCACAATTCAAGATCCCACCAAAGCTTTCAGGCTGCTCTCTGGGCCTCAGGGTCAAAACAACCACCATTTGATGCACGTCCACACCAAACTGAACAACATGAACTCCTGCAAGCAAAGACAAAGGAGCCAGATTCTCCTAAACCAGATAAAAATCCACTTCTAAATCAGAAAACAATTCCTAAAACAAGAAAGGAACCACATTCCTAAAATTTAGAGCCTCTAAAACATTATAAACCATCTAAATTAATGTTTAAGTGAAAAAATGTTTCCACATGAAAAAAAGTCAACTTCAACCAATATGTATCATGTTAATCAGAATCGAAACATGTAAAACATAAAATGAGTGCAAAAACCAGAACACGAAAGAAAGCCTATTACTGGCAACCAACATCTCCAGTTTCACCCGGCTGAATGAAGTACAAAAATAAACAGCAAAAATGATGAGAAAGGAAAATACCACATGTTTTACCATGTTTATAACCAATATTGTTACTCACCCAAGTACAAAAGAGCTTATACCTGTTAGTTTTTCATGATGGCATTCCTTTAGGATAGTCCCAATAAGCAGACTCAGGGACTTCTGAAAACCTGAGACAGAAGAGAGAAATGAGCCTCCAAATAGGCCCCAGCCCAAAACTGTTTCTGCCTCCTATACACTTAAAAGGTATAAAACATTCTCATAAGAACCAGAAGTATACTATACAGAGGTCTTAGGTATTGAAAGTTCCTGGAAGCTAGTCAGGAGAGCTGGGATGGTTCTCATTCACAGCTCGAGCTCTCCCCCCAGGATGCATACACACAGACCCTACCCACAAAGAATCTCTGTCAAGTGGACAGTCATCAAGCCATACCACAAGAACACTCAGAAAGGCTGAACTAACTTGCCCACCTTATTCTAGTCCTTTTACTTTCCCTTCTAAAAGTTCATTCTATGCCAAATCTCAACCTTTCTTGCTTCCATTTATATTCATTTCATTTTTGTCTTTATTAAAATGAAAAGTGAGTTATTGTATTCCTTGGAACTACTCCCCACATACGAATTTATTTAGCCTGAACAAAAAAATCGTCACTAAAACTATATTCAATTTATTTTTTTTCTTACCAAGTCCCATTTTCATGCCTCTAATGATATTTTTTTTCTCATCCTGTGCTTTTCCAATTTCTCTACTTCCCTATTACCAGAAGACCTAAATAGGCTCAGCGCCTGTAGCTCAAGCAGCTAGGGCACCAGCCACATACACCAGAGCTGGCGGGTTCGAATCCAGCCCAGGCTCGCCAAACAACAATGACAACTACAACCAAAAAATAGCCGGGTGTTGTGGCAAGCGCCTGTAGTCCCAGCTACTTGAGAGGCTAAGGCAAGAGAATCGCTTAAGCCCAAGAGTTGGAAGTTGCTGTGAGCTGTGATACCACAGCACTCTACCCAGGGTGAAAGCTTGAGGTGCTGTCTCAAAAAAAAAAAAAACCTAAATAGCACAGAGGTTCTCTAATAAGAACCTAACCTACAATAACTTCAATGGAATGATGCTATCCCATCTGTGACTGATGACGTCTCCAATCCATCTTCCAAGCTTCCTCTAAATACCACCCCTTTGCCCAAAAAAGGGAGACTTTGAAGTTGCCACTAACATCAAATCTCAAGCTACATACCCCTTTCCAGAGGGTGGTTTGATGGGTTGTCCAACACAGACGTCTAACCCCACCTTTCCACCTGTTGATCACAGTATTGTGCAGGCTTAATGAAGTTAAGATGTATTACATTTATCACTTTCCCTAGATCCTCTCAAATCCATCACTATGTCACAGCAAGAACTTAGATTGATCTGACAGGATTTGCTCTTCTTCACAAACCCATGTAAGTTATTACTCAGTATCCTACACTCTTCTAGCTGTTTGCTGATTGATTATCTGACGATCAGGTCAAGTATCTTCTCTAGAATCACAATAAACTAACGGGTCTATAATTTCCAAGATCATTCGTATTCTCCTTTTAAGGATAAGCAAGACAGCAAATGCTCCTTTCTGAGTTCTCTAAAGCAAAGCAGCTAATGCTATGCTAATAATGAACCAGGGCAGCCAATTCCTTAAGTGCCCTTGGAATCACATCATCAGGGTTCATTGATTCTGGAGATAATCTATAATCAGGCCCAGATCCTGGTAAACAGCATAAAGCCCTAACTCAGTCTAGGTTGAAAGGCCTTTGTGCCTAAGTCTAAGAAGGCAGTTGGTAATACAAATGATTTTAATCTGTACTGCAATATATCTTTAACACTTAAACAAACAAACAAATAAATAAATAAAAACAATGCCCTTGAAAGAGAGATGAAAGGTGACACTGCCAGACCAAATTGAGACATGAATCCTGCAGGCTTCACCTTCAGGAACATTGGCAGGACCCTCTGCAGAACAAGAACAGAGCTACATAATTATCTGAGCTTATAATCTAACTGAAAAGGTAAGAAACACACATACACAAGAACATGCCAGGGAGCGAAAAGCAGTAAATGCCATAATGGAAGTGCCAAGCAGTTATGAGGGTTCAGAAGAGGGATGAATCATATGCAATAGAAATGTGTTAGATTTTATCTAACATGTCCCTCTAGGGCTTACTCAATGACTGAAATTTACTTCGGTAGGGAAATAAGGCATATCGGGATATGAATCTCTAATTTCCAACCCAGGAAAAATCGATATAATCAAAATTCCCAACCCACTAATCATGCACCCCTACCATGCTAGAGAAATTCCAGTAGTGTGGGGAGGCAGAGAGGACTCTATAGCACAAGGAGGAACAAGAGGCTGAGAAAGTAAGTGTGGCTTAGGTGGCTCCCAAGCTGCACTCCCTTTCAGCCAAAGTTCCTTCCCTTAGCAATGTTCTCCTTACCTAGCTCCTGTCTTCTGAGCCTTAGTAGGCATTATTCCAATGCCCTAAAGGCAGACCACTGCTTTAAGGAAAAATAGGGAAAAGCAGAGGAGAAAGGGAACAAAGAAGTTGTGGAGTCTTTAGGTAAAATAATCTACCATTCTACAGACAGACCCTTCCCTGGAAAAAAACCAATCATGAGAAATGAACCCAGTTTATCTCTGAATGGACCCCACTCATCCCCACCTCCCAACTGCTCTATTCTGAGGTCCTCTTCTTCCCCTCCTTCTTAATACCGAATGTTGCTCCCAAAGCACCAAGTCTAAACATCATGAAATTACACACCCTAAAACCTAGCCCTGAGGGAAAAGTTACAGTCCCAGAGCCAGGCATACCCTGGCATCAGCACTAGAATGGAGCGGCCACATCAGCCCCTAACCATTCCCTCAAAGCAAACACTTAGCACTTTGATATCACCTAGCTTAGGTGCCTCTTAGCAGCTAATCCAAGCTCTGAACACAGTGGAAGACTGAGTGAAAAAAGCAAGCAAAGAAACCATCCTTTCCGCAGACCAACTTCTTCAGGTTACCTAACACTACGTAACAAATAATCCCCAAACTTGTACCTTAAAACACCAATAACCATTTGTTATCGCTCACAGTTCTTGTGAGACAGGAATGTGGGTGTGGCTCGGCTAGCTGATCTGGTTAAGGATCTCTCCTGATGTTAAAGTCAGATATCCACTGGGGCTATAGTCACCTGAAGGCCTGACCGAGGCTGATGGATTCACTTCCAGGATAGCTTATTCACACAACTGGAAAGTTGGTACTGCCTTTTGACTTCTACCTAAGAGCTTCAGTTCCTTGAACACACATGGCTCTCCATAGGACTGCTTGAGTATCCTTGCAGCATGGCAAGGCACTTACCCCAGGGCAAGTGATCCAAAAAGAGCAAGGCAGACTGCAATACTGTTTTATAACTTAGCCTTAGAAATCACACATTATTTCCTCCGCTATATTCCATTAGTTATTCAGAGCTTTCTCTGAATCAGTGTGGGAAGGGAACTATAAGCATGTGAATATCAGGAGGTAAGGATCACTAGGGTCACCACAGAGGGTAGCTCCACAGGACTCCTTAAATGAACAAGTAGTAGTGACAGGAGAAGGGAGGAAAGAAGAAAACGGAGAGAGAAATGATGGGAGAAAAGGAAATATTTTGATTTCCAAAAGCTGAGACCAGAGAGAAACAATGTGCCCAATTCTCCCCAGAGGCTTCTCAGGTCTACCTTACCCTAGCAAACCTGAACCAAGTTCTGTTTCCTAGGCAGGAACTCCAAATGAGTAGCTAAAAGTCAAGAAAATATGACAAAGCTCCTTTGGGTCCCAGGAAGCAAGACTATCCTCCCTCCCTCCTTGCCCACCCCACCTTTTCTAAAGCAATGATACAACAGTTACCTGAGGATGAATCTGTGGCTTGTCGCACGTGGCCTCAAAGTCCAGCACTAAAAAGTAGTGATACCTCTGGGGAGGGAAGGACACCATTGCCGCCATGGATGCGCCAAAGCCGTGGGCCGCCAGCTTTCTGGTGGATATGGAGCAGAACTCCGGAACACCACAGGGAGAAAATAAGTGGGAGCCCAGCACTTTTCTTGCTCTTGAAAGTAAATACGAAGAAAATCGAGCTGCTCCAGTCTGTAAAGGTGCTAGCATTGAACATCCAGAAGCATCTAAAACTTAGGGGAGGAAAGTTAAAAAAAAAAAAAAAAAAACAGAGATCCTGGGTTACTCCCTCCCACTGTAGTCCTGTTCTACCTACTCTTCAGGAATATCCAGGCAACATGAGCCACTCCCTTGTGTTTCTGGGCCCCTTTTCTAAATCATAGCATTTGTTACTAAAGTTCAAGACCCTAATACCAGCACCTGCAGCAATACAGCTCTGAGTCTCCTGAATCATCCTCAAAATAACATGCAACACTGGCCTCATCTTTAGATAGAGCTCTAAAGTTCAAAAGAGAAAAAAGGAAAATTTTGCAGTCACTTTTTCTCAGGTGGCAACAGTTAACATTAAAGCTCTGGGTCCCAAAGTAACATGAAGTGACCAGTCCTAGGAGATAAATAGACACAGTAACACAGCAGAAATGTCCAAGGTTCTCTCCTCAGCTCCATTAGGAGCTATTTGCCCCGGGCTTTCCTGTCTGATTCTTGACATCTCTCCATACCTCCTCCCTTCTCCCAAGGTGAAATCAAACAAAGCCAATCACAAGGGATTTTGCTCCCAACATTCTGGTGATTCCCCAACCCCCAAGTCAGTAAGTGGCACCCTGGGGGAATGAACAGGGCCTGGAAAGCACAGCTGGCAACAGCCTTAGGCCTTCTCATTTTCTACCTTTAGACTCACTTTGTACACAGAGGCCCTGAATGACTATAGGACTTTTTAAATAGGGAAGGAAAAGAAAACCCAGATGTGGAAGTAACAGGAGCATTACTAAAAGTCTAGTAAAGTTTTCTGAGTGAACATGTGCAAAAAAAAAAAAAATTGAATCATTTTTCCTTTAAGTTTTTCCTTTAAATTTGCAGAATCCCTGCTCCTCAGAAGGCTAACTAAATATAAAAATCAAAGCCTAAGTTTTACTCACAAATAACTCAAGCTTTCTTAAAAAGAAAAAAGAAAGAATAAAGCAGCAATTTTGTGTCCTTCCCCCATTATACCCAACATTCAAATTTCCCTCTACTTTAATCCTCAAGCAAGAAATCTCACCACTAATACAGCAATGGCCACAATTTATGCTCTCTGAAGCCCAATTCTAAAAAAAGACTTGCCTCTGAATGGCTCCCTCCATGTAGGGTGGAAGGATAAAAATTTGTAAAGTCCAGAGCATTCAAAAGCAACAAGGTCACCACCTGAGCAGAAGTGGACAATGCCAAGTATCACCTTTCTTTCAACCTCTCTCCCGACTTACTGAGTAAACTACAGATACTTGCCTGCATATTAGGATATATCCTAGCCTAGGTCCTCAATTTCACTATCCTGATAGTAAGGTTTCAGGGAGATTCAGTAGAGCTAAGACTGAAAATATTTCAAGGTCAGCAAGCACAGCACTTGTTTCCACCAATATTTTATAGCCTCACCAAAAATGCAGCCAAACTTCTCAGCCTAGCAGACAAAGGCTGGGCTTGAGTTTCACTATGGAATCCCCAGAAAAGGCAAAGGGGATAATATCCCCTGGAAGCCAGAAGCTAATATAACTCTTTACATCACTCACTCCTAAATAATACTGGAAGTCTTGCTGAGATGGAGAAATCAGGCTGTTCAAATCACCCATTCTAGTTTGGATCCTAAGTTACTCAAGGCCTTGGAAATTCCTCTAACCCCACGAAGTCAAGCCATGCATAAAGATTTTTGGAAGTCTTAATGTTCTCCAATGTGTGTACAGTATGCATAGTACATAGTCAACCTGTTTGCCAAACACTACAGGCAATTAAGCATTGTGAGTAAGGAGGCTTTACAAGTTTGAATCCTGTTTAGGCCACTTATTAGCCATGGCACCTTGGGTAAAGCTTTGTTCTTCAATTCCTCACCTATAAAATGACAGTAATAATAGCACCTATGCCTTAAGTGAGAATAAAATAAGACAACACATAAAGCACTAAGAGCAGTGTCTGGCACATAAAAATTAGCCTACTATTATTATTACTACTGTTATCATATTAGGCTTTGCCTGTCTGGCTAAGCCTAGATTCCGATATTCTGGGTCTATAAATCCAATTAGCGCATAAGGCAGTCTCAAGAGAGTAACACCTATGTCTCCTGCATCTCTAAAATGTTCTTGACTTTCCACAGATATACTATATATGGCCTATTCCCTCCATGGACAACGCACTGATGGCCAGTGGTCCTCTTTCCTGAAGTCCTGGCTCTCTCACCTGACTTCACTCACATCCTCTTATAGAAAAAGCTCCTCTTATAGAAAGTCTTGAAAGCAGACATTAAAAGGCCAGACGTCCAAATGTCCACAATCACTGGGTTCCACACTTCCCTTACTTCTAACATTCAAGCTCAGCTCAAGCAAGAAACAGAGTAACTCTTCTTCTTTCCTACCTGAAAAATTCAATCCTAAAGTCATTTAGTGCTGCTGAGGAAAGCAGGTATCTGTAACAGCTGGAGTGAGGTAGGTATCTATACCATTTGGAGTGAGATAGCTGGAGGGATGTGGAGGGAGGGTCAGAGCCCAGGCAAGATGAGGGCATTCACATGGAGTGGAAAAGGTATGGTGTAGCATGTGGAAGCCAAGTGGGGTTGCAGACAACATCCATGATGGAGGGCGTCTCCCCATGATGCACATCTCCCCTTGCACATCTCCCCATGATGTAGGGAGTCATAAGCAAAGTAAAAGAGGTACTTCTAAGGAGTAAAGGACAGGAACAGCAATGGGAGGGATTGATTAAAGAAGTGCATATATTAAGGATAACGGGAACCAAGTTTCTCACTGTTAGAGCAAAGAATTAAAATATGGCAAGAGAGGAAATCTGTGTCATTGTATTGGAATTGGCAGGAAGGGTATGAACTCATCGTTTCCAATATAGACATAGATATATAAATCTAAATGTGAATATGAATATATACACACACACAAATATATACACACATACATATACATTTTCTAACTCTGTCTAAGGAAGGGTCAGAGAGCAGTAACACTCAATAGCAAAGAGCATACTTAGCACCTGGTTGCCTTCTAAATTCCATTCCCCACTAAAGTAAATAGAGCTCCTTGGAGAAATGGCTAATTCCAGGCTGTGGTAAGAATGTACAAAATGAGCCTGGAATATTTTGTTGCAGAAAGCAAAGAAATGCCCAAAGAATGATGGGAACATATTAAAGGACACAGAAGGCACCATGAAAGGTGGCCAATAAACAAGGACAGTAATAGACTATAATGTATTGAACAAAATACAAAACCATGAGTCCATAAAGAGATTAATTAAAGTCTGATGGGAGATATTTACATAGTTTCAAATTTTATCTCCCCACAAAATACTTCTTAACTATAATAAGAATTTATATATAATAATAATTTTATAATGGAGAAGACTGAAAATTATCACCTTAATAAGTTAATGGAGAAGGCTGAAAAACATTACCTTAACAAATTATCAAAATGAATATCATCAATAACAGGATAAATCAAAATTATGCATCATCTAAAAGGATATAACAAGAAGAACAAAGTATCATTTTTGTGATAGTTCTGCTGAAAACGCACAACCTGAATCTAACCATGAGAAAATGTCAGACAAATTCTAATTGAGGGACAATCTACACCATACCCAGCCTGGGAATTTTTTTTTTTTTTTGAGACAGAGCCTCAAGCTGTCACCCTGGATAGAGTGCCGTGGCATCACAGCTCACAGCAACCTCCAATTCCTGGGCTCAAGCGAGTCTCTTGCCTCAGCCTCCCAAGTAGCTGGGACTACAGGCGCCCGCCACAACGCC
>CAUYRH010016959.1:0-11172 GCA_963574655.1 Perodicticus potto | reverse complement strand
GGGCGTTGTGGCGGGCACCTGTAGTCCCAGCTACTCAGGAGGCTGAGGCAAGAGAATCGCCTAAGCCCAGGAGTTGGAGGTTGCTGTGAGCTGTGTGACGCCACGGCACTCTACTGAGGGCGATAAAGTGAGACTCTGTCTCTAGAAAAAAAAAAAAGTTTCATAGTTTTACATTTTACATTTAAATCCATGGTCCTTCTTAAGTTTTTTTTTTCTATTAGGTGTGAGGTTTACATTGAAGATGGTGTGTGCATGTGTCTTGTTTTCTCTAAGGATGTTCAGTTGCTCTTAGATGTCGGCTGTCTGTTTTGTTCCATTGGTTAATGTATTTATTCATCTGCCCCAACTATGTTTTGTTTTATTTTTTGTTTGTTTGAGACAGAGTCTCACTTTGTCACCCTTGGTAGAGGCCCTGGCATCATAGCTCACAGCAACCTCAAACTCTTGGTCTCAAGTGATTTTCTTGCCTCCGCCTCCCTAGTAGCTGGGACTACAGGCACCCACCACAGTACATGGCTATTTTTAAAGACAGGGGTCTCGCTCTGGCTCAGCCTGTAGTCTCAGCTACTTGGGAGGCTGAGGCAAGAGAATCGCCTAAGCCTGGGAACTGGAGGTTGCTGTGAGCTGTGTGACACCACGGCACTGTACGGAGGGTGATAAAGTGAGACACTATCTCTACAAAAAAAAAAAAAAAGACTTCATGTGGCTAGCTAAGTAATTCTCAATTCATTCTAATTTGGAGAATTTAGGATCATGTGAAATGCCATAAAGAGTTAAATCAGTCAAGTTGAATGACAGACTACAAAGTATGATAACTTAGACATGTTAAACACCTGGTAAGCAAAGGCTCATGTATAAAGACTAGTTTTAATTCAGTGGTCTTGGAGGCATAATAAATTCAGTAACATTACATTATACATATAGTACATGAACAACACTTGGTGTATTCGTGACTAGATTGTAAAATTATTTCTTTATAAGTTTTCAGAATGCTGTTATTTCCTCCTATTTAAATTATTGACTATGCCAGTGCATTAGGACTTAGAGAAATCAAATAAAGTACATTAGAGTACATTGTAAATTTGCAGAGCAAAGTAGACATGTTTGTGGTGGTCAATGTGTCATACAGTGAAAAGTACTATGAAATTAATAGGGGCTATTAAATGTGTTCTGTATTGTACAGTATTCCTTCATAGATAGTGTTGCCCCAGAGGCTATGGTGTTCCTTGTTAGGATGTATAGAACCTGGGCTGGTTTCATAAATAGCTATATACGCACTTGACTTTGATAATAAGTAGGAGAGTTTAAAGTAGACTGTACTAGGGGTAGAGCCCAAGTAAAGGATTATATAGGTTTTTGGTATGGTGGATGGGCAGTTAGCTAACTTACAGTGGAAAGAATATAGCATAGGAAGGGGTTGTATTCTATCCATAGTGATACTTTGAAACAACCCCATGGCTAGAACAGTGAAACTAGAGGGGAAAATAGATGTGTTAAACGGTTAATGGAGAGAGGGAAGGGGCAGGTGTGAAGCAGACTGCTCTTGATGTGATTTTCTAGAAGTGGTATATTGGTAGAGCATGAAGTAAGTAGTTAAGGTGAAACTGTTGAAAAAACAACAAAAATGGAAAAGACAAACTTGCCATTTCTTGTGCTGTATTGTGTGAGCCCTTATTTTGTTCTAGGTGTAGAGTTTTAGACGTTGGCTAAACAAGTTAAATAAGGAATATAAGTTGAACTCTTAATATTATTGCTATTAGAGGAGCAGACACATTACACTTGTGTTCCTGAGTTGCACTGTATCTGAGAGGTGGGCTTGCTATGTGTGCGTTAAGGGAGAACACCGAAATATTTAGGTTTTGAAGTCTGCATGGAAAGGCCTATTATTCATAAAACTAAAGGGTTCTGGACTACTTGGAAAAGATAGCATGTGTTTTAGGCTTATTTCCAATTTTCATTGTGTGCTGGACTTGTAGATTAAAGATAATTTGAAGGAACAGCTTTTGAGTCTGTGTAAAAGAGTCTGCCATATGACTATGAATGGAGTGGTGTATCTAATTCTAATTTTACCTAATCTCAAAGTACTCTCAGGTGTTTTTAGGATTCTCTTTTGGGTCATTCTTCATCCAAGTAGACTTTGACAACTTCCTTGTTACTACTTTTCTCTCTTAGTTTTATTGAGATACTATTGACAAACCATAAAATTCATCTCAACCATTTAAAGTTTTACAGTTTACTTCACTGCATTGAAAATTATGTAGTGGTGACCATGATCTAATTTTAAAATGTTCTATCACCCTAAAAATAAACTCTTTACTCATCAGCAGTTATTTTCCATACTACCAGATCTTAGCAACCACTAATCTACTTTCTGTGTCTTGATTTGCCTATTGTTAGTGGTCTTGTTTGTTTGTTTGTTTGCTAGGCCTGGCTGGGTTCAAACCTGCCATCCCTGGTGCTTGGGGCCCACACTCTAACCATAGAGCTACAAGGTGCCCAACCTGTGGGTGGTCCTATAAATGTAATCTTAATTGTGTTTTGTAACTGGCTTTATGCGCTTAATAACATTTTGGTCTTTCATTCCTTTCATAGATTTATATTATGGATAATACATTGTTCATTCATTTAATGGGTTTAATGGTTTTAACATCTTGAACAATGCTCATACACAAGCTTTTGTGTGATCTTTGGTGTTTGTTTGTTTTGGAGACAGTCTCAAGCTGTTGCCCAGGGTATAATGCAGTGGATAGAGTGCTTGGTGTCACAGCTCACAGCAGCCTCAAGCTTTGGGCTTAAGCAGTTCTCTTGCCTCAGCTGCCAACTTTTTTTTTTTTTTAAGAGACAGAGTCTTACTTTATCACCCTCGGTAGAGTGCCCTCGCGTCACAGGTCATAGCAACCTCCAACTCTGAGGCTCAAGTGATTCTCTTGCCTCAGCCTCCCGTGTAGCTGGGACTACAGGCACCTGCCACAACGCCCAGCTATTTTTTTTGTTGCAATTTGGCCAGGGCTGAGTTTGAACCTACCACCCTCGGTATACATACAGGCATCACCCCAACTATTTTTTATGTTGTTGCAGTTGTTCTTACTATTCGCCTGGCCTGGCTACATCCCGATAGCCTCAGTGTATGTGGCTGATGCTCTACTTACCGAGCTACTGCAGCTGCGCCCTTATGTTTTCGGGTTTTGAGGGTATATTCCTAGGAGAATTACTTTGGCTGTACAGTAATTATATATTTAAACTTACAAGGAATTGCCAAATGGTTTTTCAAAGGAGTTGTACCATTTTAAAATCCTATCAACAATGCCCAAAGGTTCCAATTTGTCCACGTACTCACATTTTATTACCTTTGTTCCTTTTTTGAGACACTTTGTTGCCCTCTGTAGAGTACAGTGGCATCATAGCTCACAGCAACTCTGTGCTCTAGTGATTTTCTTGCCTCAGCTACCTAAGTAGCTGGGACTACAGGCATGTGCCGCCACGCCTATCTAGTTTTTTCTAGTTTTAGTAGAGAGGGGGCATCTCATTCTTACTCAGGCTGGTCTCTGAACTCCTCCTGAGCTCAAGCAATCCTCCTGCCTTGGCCTCCCAAGAGTACTAGTATTACAGGAAAGAGTCACCATGCCCAGCCAAGAACACACTTTGATAGCATCCTAAGAGTTGTAATCCAAGGAAAAAGAATCAAAGGACACAGTATAAATTGACTTGTTTAGGCAGCAGAACTTCTTTTCCAAGAGCCAGACTACTTTAGTCACAAATGTCCTATTACTGTGATACTAGAGTTCACTAAGAAAGGATGAGTTCGTGGTATACAAAAAATAAAATAGCAGAAGTTCATTTATAGAAATTTGTCTTTTCCTTAGAGCTGCATGAGATGATGCAAGTTAAAAGTCCAGTTCACATCCTTCGAGACAGTCTCCCTTTGTCTTCATCAGTAGAGTGCTGTGGTGTCATAGCTCATAGCAGTCTCAAACTCTTAGGTTCAAGTGATTCTCTTGCCTCAGCCTTCGAAGTAGCTGGGACTACAGGTATCTGACACAATACCTGGGAGGGTTTTTTGTTTTTGTTTTTTTTTTTAATTGTTGGGGATTCATTGAGGGTACAAGAAACCAGGTTACACTGATTGCATTTGTTAGGTAAAGTCCCTTTACAATCCTATTTTGCCCCCAAAAGGTGTGGCACACACCAAGCCCCCACCCCCCCTCGCTCCTTCCCTCTCTCTGCTCTTCCGTTCCCTCATCCCCACCAAGTCATTAATTGTCCTCATATCAAAATTGAGTACATGGGATTCATGCTTCTCCATTCTTGTGATTCTACTTCCATCCAGGTTAATACAAAGGCTCGCTCTCTTTTTTTTTTTTTTTTTTGTGGAGACAGTCTCACTTTATCGCCCTCTGTAGAGTGCTGTGACGTCACACAGCTCACAGCAATCTCCAACTCCTGGGCTTAGGCGATTCTCTTGCCTCAGCCTCCCAAGTAGCTGGGGCCATAGTGCTTGACTATTTTTCTGTTTGCAGTTCGGCCGAGGCCAGGTTTGAACCTACCACCTTTGGTATATGGGACCCGCGCTCTACTCGATGAGCCACAGGCGCATCGCCCGGCTCGCTCTCTTAAAATAAGAGATAGAGTCTTTAATTTATCACCCTTGGGAGAGTGCTGTCGCATCACAGCAAAATCCAGGTCTATGGGCTAAGGCGATTCTCTTGCCTCAGCCTCCTAAGTAGCTGGGACTACAGGTGCCTGCCACAACACCCAGCTATTTTTTTTGTTGTTACAGTTTGGCCGGGGCTGGGTTCGAACCCACCACCTTCAGGATATGGGGCCGGCGCCCTGCTCCTTTGAACCATAGGCACTGCCCGGCGACACTCTTTTTAATTTAATTTTCTTTATTATTATTATTATTTTTTTTTTTACGGATTGGGTCTTGGTCTTGCTCAGGCTGGCCTCAAACCTGTGAGCTCAGGCTGCATGAACCTTGGCCTCCCAGAGTGCTAGGATTACAGGCATGAGCCATCGCTCCTGGTCACTATATCTGATATTTATTTTTTATTTATTTATTTATTTTTTGAGACAGAGCCTCAAGCCATCACCCTGGATAGAGTGCTGTGGCATCACAGCTCACAGCAACCTCCAATTCCTGGGGTCAAGCCAGTCTCTTGCCTCCACCTCCCAAGTAGCTGGGACTACAGGTGCCTGCCACAATGCCCGGCCATTTTTTTGGTTGCAGCCGTCATTGTTGGTTGGCGGGCCCGGGCTGGATTCGAACCCACCAGCTCAGGTGTACGTGGCTGGCGCCTTAGGCCATTGAGCCACAGGTGCCAAGCCTTGTTTTTTAATAAATACCATGGAAGGGAATTCAGGTTCTTCAGGTAGATTATGCTATATTTAGGTAGTATGCTATATTTGGTCCTCATTAGCTCCCCTTGAATGGCACACTTCTCTTTCTGGACATGTTATTTAGAACTTTTGGGGGCTGGGCACAGTGAATCATATCTATAATCTAGTACTGTGGGAAGCTGAGGCAGGAGGATCACTTGAGCTTGGAATTTCCAGACCAGCCTTAGCAAGAGTGAGACCCCTGTCTGAACTCAGACAGGAAAATTAGCTGGCCATTGCGGCAGGCACCTGTTGTCCCAGCTACATGGGAGATAGGCAAGAGGATCAGTTGAGTCCAGAAGTTTGGGTTTGCTGTGATGATAGCAGGTCTGTAGAGTGATACTCTGTCTCATATAAATAAGAAAATAAAAATTTTTATTTATTTATTTTTTTTTCGTCAACAAAGTTTTAGCAAGCAGTTTCAAGGATTTATAGCCATCCTAAAGCCTGGACATACTGGCTTGTAAAATCTCTCTCTTTTTAAAGGGAATTGGAAACAAGCATGAAGAAAGTTCTTGAAGTTTTCTTTTGTGGATCAAAAACAGTCGAAGTGATTAAAACCTAACAACTTGATTGCAATTATGAGTTATATGTTTAAACTGAATTTGGTGAAACCAACATTGTATGGAGGAGGGAGTGATTTTATGATTCAGGAAAGCTAAATTTTTTTTTTTGTAGAGACAGAGTCTCACTTTATCGCCCTGGGTAGAGTGCCATGGCGAAACACAGCTCACAGCAACCTCCAACTCCTAGGCTTAGGCGATTCTCTTGCCTCAGTCTCCCAAGTAACTGGGACTGCAGGCGCCTGCCACAGTGCCTGACTATTTTTCTGTTTTTGCAGTTCGGCTGAGGTCCAGTTTGAACCCGCCACCTTTGGTATATGGGGCTCGGCGCCCTACTTGATGAGCCAGAGGCGCCGCCCTTTAGTTTTTTTTTTGAGACTGTCACTGTGTCACCCTTAGTAGAGTGCTGTGGTGTCACAGCTCAAAGCAACCTCCCAACTCTTGGGATTAATCGATTCTCTTGCCTCAGCCTCCCAAGTAGCTCAGTCTACAGGTGCCTGCCACAACACCCGGCTATTTGTTTTTGGTTGCAGTTGTCATTGTTTAGCAGTCCTGGGATGGGCTTGAACCTGCCAGCCTCCCTATATGTTGCCGGTGCCCTACTCACTGTGCTGAGCTATGGATAGCTAAAAAAATTTTTTTTTTGAGACAGAGCCTCAAGCTGTTACCCTGGATAGAGTGCCGTGGCATCACAGCTCACAGCAACCTCCAATTCCTGGGCTCAAGCGAGTCTCCTGCCTCCGCCTCCCAAGTAGCTGGGACTACAGGTGCCTGCCACAAAGCCCGGCCATTTTTTGGTTGCAGCCATCATTGTTGTTTGGCAGGCTTGGGCTGGATTCGGACCCGCCAGCTTAGGTGTACGTGGCTGGCACCTTAGCCCGTTGAGCCATAGGCGCCGAGTCAGCTAAAATTTTTTAAAAAATAATTAGCAGTAAGAAACCTATTAAAACTCTTTTCCTAGATTGCTGTCAGCTGTGAATGATTTCACATTCCAGCTTTTATTTGTTGTACTGTTGTGGTCAACAGTGTCTGAAAATTAATTGGTTTACAGAGTTGACTACTATTTGACATTTGAAATTTGTAAGTCAAATTATTTCAATTTGTCTTTTTTGTTTTTTGGTTTCTGAAACAGAGTCTTGTTTGGTAGCCCTTGCTAGAGTACTATGGCTTCACAGTTCACAGCAACCTCCAACTCTTGGGCTTAAGCAATTCTCTTGCCTCAGCCTCCCAAGTAGCTGGGACTACAGGCACCCGCCACAGCACCCGGCTATTTTTAGAGATTAGGTCTTGGCTCAGGCTGGTCTCGAACCTGTGAGCTCAGACAATCCATCCACCTTGGCCTCCCAAGTGCTGGAATTCCAGGCATGAGCCATTGTGGCTGGCCTAATTTGTCCATATTTTTAAAGTCAAGAAACCTCTGTGGCATACAAGTATGTATATATATATTTTTTGAGACAGAGCCTCAAGCTGTCACTCTAGATTGGATGCTGTGGCATCACAGCTCACAGCAACCTCTAATTCCTGGGCTCAAGTGAATCTCTTGCCTCTACCTCCCAAGTAGCTGGGACTACAGGCGCCCGCCACAACGCCCGGCCATTTTTTGGTTGCAGCTGTTATTGTTGTTTGGCGGGCCCGGGCTGGATTCAAACCCGCCAGCTCAGGTGTACGTGGCTGGCGCCTTAGCCCATTGAGCCACAGGCGCCAAGCCGGCATACAAGTATATTTAACACATTTATGAATAATCAGTTAATCCTATTTGTTTCTACTTTGGTGTCATTAGTGAAATTTATTGTTAATGAGGAGGGATTTTTGAGACTCAGGGAATATGATACATTTCATCTCTTACAGTCAGAATATCCATTTAAGAAGCTTTCCATTGCAATTCTGTATTTTTAATGAAATGCCTTATAAATGTTTTAATTTGGTGAGGGGGCTAGATTGTTTGTCCTAATTTGCTTATTAGAGAATTAGTTTCGGTTTTCTTTTTTCTTTTTTTTTTTTTTTAAGACAATCTCTTTCTCTTGATCATGCTAATGTGCCATTGAGGTTGCTTAGCTCATAGGAACCTCAAACTCTAGAGCAGGGGTCCTCAAACTACGGCCCGTGGGCCACATGTGTTGGTGTGAATTGTATTTGTTCCCATTTTGTTTTTATTTCAAAATAAGATATATGCAGTGTGCATAGGAATTTGTTCATAGTTTGTTTTTTTTAAACTATAGTCCAGGTCTCCAATGGTCTGAGGGACAGATAATTGGCCCCCTGGTTTTGAGGACGCCTGCAGTCTAGAGTTTCAGCTATTGATCTTCCTGCCTCAGCCTCCCTCAGGTGCAGGGACTTCAGGCACCCCACCATGCCTGGCTAATTTTTCTACTTGAATGGAGACTGGTTTCATCCTTGTTTGGGCTGATCTCACATTTCTGAGCTCAGGTGATTCTCCTGCCTTAGCTTCCCAGTGGCGCTGGGTTTACAGGTGTGAGCCATCTACACCAGATAATCAGCTATTACATCAGTAGAAATGTTTTTTACTCTCTTTCAGTTGGTATTTTGATTACCTTTTTATTCTGGCCTTACTATATATGGTACTTAGCATTCTGTTTTTATCATTTAGATAATGAACTTTTTGTTAAGACTCTTCCTACAGCCTAGGATTAATCAGTAGGGAATCTGCAGCTATCTATTACCTCATGATTTATTTCACTGGCAATCACTGGTAGATTTGTTCTTAAGTTAAATTTGTTGGTGGGTTAGAACAGATAACATTTACCTATTCCCTGTCATACCCTCTGTTCATAAGTAGGAGTGGTACTTCAGTTGGGGAATACGAGTATAGCTTTCAAATGGGTTAATTTGTACCTGGTTCTTGAAGCAGGTTCTTGAACTGCTTATTTCTTCTTATCCCTTTGATCCTAAGTGTTATAACAGTGGTTATGGTTTTTCTCTTCATGTTTTCTTTTGTTTGCTGAAACATGTACAATAACTTGGAGTCTTTGAATATTTGAGAATTCATTTTATGCTTGAGCAGCAATTAAGTTCTGTGTAATTAAAAGCTACTTACCTAATTTTTATTTCAATTGACCAGAGTATTCAAATCCCTTGTGTTCATGGCACCATTACACAGATTCTAAACTGTTGTTACTTTGTTTTTATTATTGTCTGATGAAATAGTATGAGTTAAAGGGTATAATTCCAGGGGTAGAGTCTCTAGGTCTTTGTATTGAATCATTTTGGGCAAAAAGACAAAAAGGTTTATGTAATCTTAGGAACATGCTAGTGAAAATAAAAGTATTTTGGGGTTTTGTGTGTGTGTGTTAATTCCTATGTGTTAATTAAAATTAACAATACATGAAAAGAATTCCATCAAGGGCTGTCCCAGTGACTCACACCTGTAATCCCTGCTGTCTGGGAGGCCGAGGCAGCTGGATTGCATGAGCTCTGGTGTTCTAGACCAGCTTGAGCAAGAGTGAGACCCTATCTCTAAAAAAAATAGCCGGGCATTGTGGAAGACTTCTGTTATCTTCGCTGCTCAGGAGGCTGAGGCAAGAGAATCACTTGACCCCAAGAGTTTGAGGTTGCTGTGAGCTGTGACACATGGCACTCAACGACAGGGCAACTGAGTGAGACTCTGTCTCCAAAAATAAGAATAAGATAAAGATAAAGGTGTTTTGGTTCGCTCCCTGTAGCACAGTGATTATGGCCCTAGCCACATGCACTGTGGCTGGTGGGTTCAAACCCAGCCCCAACCTGCTAAGCAATGACGACAACAACAAAATAACTGGGTGTTGCGGCCGGCACCTATAAACCCAGTTACTTGGCAGGCTGAGGCAAGTGAATCGCTTGAGCCTAAGAGTTTGAGGTTGCTGTGATCTATGACTTCTCGGCACTCTACCGAGGACATGGTGAGACCCTTTGTCTCAAAAAGAAAATATATGTATGTGTGCGTTTATTATAAAAAGCAATACTTTATCAGTACTGTCGTTAAAATGCAGAGTGTTTTTCTTATCTTCAAGGATTTTTATTTTGAGACAAGAGTCTCACTTTACCACCCTCTCTAGGGTGCTGTGACGTCACAGCTCACAGCAACCTCCAACTCTTGGGCTTAAGCGATTCTCTTGCCTCAGCCTCCCAGGTAGCTGGGACTACAGGCGCCTGCCAAAATCCCCGGCTATTTTGTTGTTGCTGTTGTTGTTGTTGCAGTTTGGCTGCTCTTGTTTACGTATGTATGTATGTATGAGGCCAGCACCCTACCCACTGAGCCGCAAGCGTCACCCTTATTTTCACTTTCTAAGGCCAGCCTATTATATCATTGGGCATATGTGCATGTGTAGTATTTTCTTGAAGGAAAGTTACTACAGTGTTAAAAATACTAATAAAAAGTAGAGACTTAGAAATTAACAGTATTTTTATTTTATAATGTCACTCTTGGATCTTGCAGGCTTAAAATTAGAAGTAAAGGAATTCTGTTTTACTTTTGTCCAACAGGATGTATAGTTACCCAGCCCGTGTTCCTCCTCCTCCTCCTATTGCTCGGGCTGTGGTGCCCTCAAAACGCCAGCGTGTATCAAGAAACACCTCACGAAGGGGGAAAAGTGGCTTCAATTCTAAGCGTGGACCGCGAGGTTCTTCCAAGTCTGGAAAGCTGAAAGGGAATTACCTTCAGGCCATTAAGAGGGAGTTGACCCAGATAAAACAAAGAGTGGATACTTTACTGGAAAAAATTGAAAAGGAGCAGAGCAAACAAGCAGCAGCAGAGCTAAAGAATGATAAGTCAGAAGAAGAGAAGAGCAGCAGCTCCCTGAAGAAAGATGAGACTAATGTAAAGATGGAGTCTGAGGGGGATGCTGAGGACTCTGCTGAAGAGGGGGACCTACTGGATGATGATGATAATGAAGATCGGGGAGAAGACCAGGTGAAAACTATGGGAAAGCTGGAGCTAATCAAGGATGATGAAAAAGAGCCTGAAGAAGAAGATGACTCTTAAGCACATAGTGGGGTTTAGAAATCTTATCCCATTATTTCTTTACCTAGGCGCTTGTGTAGATCACAGTTCTCACCAGATCCTCTCCTCCTGGTATCTTCACCACATGCTCACTGTTGTCCCATCCCTGTCCTTCCCATGTTCATTAATTCATATTGCCCTGGGCCTAGTCCCATTTTCACTTCCTTTGATGCTCCTAGTAGTTTTGTTAAGTCTTACCCTGTAATGTTTTGCTTTTAATTTTGATACCTCTTTATG
>CAUYRH010016958.1:0-45417 GCA_963574655.1 Perodicticus potto | reverse complement strand
GTGCCGTGGCATCACAGTTCACAGCAACCTCCAATTCCTGGGCTCAAGCGAGTCTCCTGCCTCCGCCTCCCAAGTAGCTGGGACTACAGGTGCCCGCCACAACGCCTGGCCATTTTTTGGTTGCAGCCGTCATTGTTGTTTGGTGGCCCAGGCTAGATTCGAACCCGCCAGCTCAGGTGTACATGGCTGGCGCCTTAGCCCGTTGAGCCACAGGCACCGAGCCTAAGTTAATGATTTTGAAATGTTATACCGACATTAAATTTACTGAAACTAATCACTGTACTAGTCATAATATATTTAAATGGTCTTCAAACATTTCCAAAAACAACTGCACATATACAGAAGGAGAATGAAAGAGAAGGAAGAAGAGAGGAAGATGGGGAAAGAGGAAAGGGAAGATGGAAAAAGGGGAGGAAGGCTCAAACACATTAAAGCGTGCACAAGGACAAACTAAAAATCAAAGGAGCCAGGAATGATGGTTCAAACCTGTAGCAATTGAGAGGCCAAGGTGGAAAAGATTGCTTGTGCTCAGGCGTTCAACACCAGCCTGACTAAGAGTGAGACCCCACCTCTAACTAAAAATAAAAAAATTTATCAACCACGCTCCAGCTATAATCTCAACAAGCTGGGAGGCTGAGGTGAGACGATCCCTTGAATCCAGAAATTCAAGAGCAGCCTGAGCAACAGCAAGACCCCATCTCCATTAAAAACAGAAAAAAATTAGCCAGGTGTTGTGGCAGGTCCCTGTACTCCCAGGTACTCAAGAGGCTAAAGCAGGAGGATCCCTTAAACCCAGCAGTCTGAAGTTGCTATGATCAAGATGAGGCCATGGCACTCTAGCCTGGTCAACAGAGTGAGACTGTCTCAAAAAAGAAATAAATTAGCTGGGCATGGTGGGACATGCCTGTAGTCTGAGCTATATAGGAGGCTGAGGCAGGAGAACTGCTTGAGCCCAGAAGTTTAAGATTGCATTGGCTAGGATGATACCACTGCACTCCAACCTGGACAACACAGCAAGACTATCTGAGAAGAAAAAAAAATAAAAAAGAGAAATAAAATATTAATGAAAAGTAAATCTGGGTAAAGGTTATTGGTGCATTCTTTGTGCTATTTTTAGTTTAGTAGTTTTTTTCTTTAAATCTGTAATTTTTTTTTTTTTTTTTTTTTTGTTTGGAACCAGTATACTATTTTGCCCAGGCTGGCCTTGAACTCTCGGGCTCCCACCTCAGCCTCCAGAGTAGCTAAGACTACAGGCATGTGCTACTATACCTGGCTGAAATTATCTTTTCTACTTCTTAATTAAAAAAATCTTTTAAAAATTTAATCAGTAAACTATAGTTTGCTATAATTAGCAAAATACTAATTTTACTGGTTACTATCCAATATGCTAAAATCCAACATGATCAAGAATTTGCATAATCATATGATTCAAATTAAACAATAAAACAGAATCCATTTTCCACTTCCAAGAAGAGGTTATATTCCAATCACAATACTGCTAGCACAGCCACATTGGCCAGGTGTTCTCAATTCTTTTTAATCATCCCCCTTTTGTTTGATTTAGTTGCTTTTTCTTTGGAAGTCTGTTGAATAACAAGTTGGGAAAAAAACACAAGGCAATTCATAAAATTTACCCAATGCAATGTTATTCCATCACCCCCCTCCTTGGCTGTCTAGATCCAAACTCTATAAATACAAAGAAAAGAAATTACTGGAATGATCAATTTTAGTCCCTGTAATTGAGTGCTTTGATTTATTTGTATAATTAAAAGATGAGAAGCTGGTAATCTGTTAGATAATAATTGCCTTGCTATTCATGTCTATAGATGACATTTATTACTGGTAGCTTACACTAAGATCTGGAAATCCTGGGATATAGTTAACTCGCTAAAATCGATTATCACTTTAGTAAATAGGTAATATTCACTAATAAGGCACCCAGTGAGCTACCTTTAAAGAAATGTTACCTTCAAAGCATGTATCTTACAAAGAATGCTCTCTGAAAATAATTTGTCATCATACTGACTATAAAATGCAGTGTTTTTTTAAAACATGGGCTAATGTGATAAAGAGAAGAAATCAGAGTAAATAAGAAGGACATAAAAACTTGTCTCCATACCGGTGGCAAAGATCCTGGAGGCATCTGGTACATCTGAACAGGGGGTGCAGAGGGTGGAGGAGTGTGATGGCCTGGTGAGTGGCACTGTTGCAGCTGGGGTGGTGCTATGTAAGGACTAGCCCTGCTGCTGACAGGGGTATGACGATATGGATTATGTCCTGGTTGGGGGGTTCCTTGGGGTGGGCTCCCAAAATTCGAAGGTGGAAGACCACTCGGTTGAGAAGGCAGATAAGTATTTATTCCCATTGGTGAGGAAGGTAGAGCACCATGTTGAGCCTTCAGAATGGATGGTGAAAACACATTTGACACATCCTGGGATCCAGTTGTAAGAGGGAGAGCAGCTGGGGGCTTGGAGAATGCTGAGTGTCCAACTGATCCTGCTGCAGTTGTCAAAGGTGACTGTCCAATATTGCCAAAAGGATCACTACTGCTTGATACCTGAGAGAAGTAACTAAATGTCTGTGGGGTAGATGTGTGAATGGAAGTCTGACCAAGGAAGCTGTCCTCCTCGCCAACATCTGTGGAATCCTCTGAAATAGAACAGGAGAGCAAATGGCTTAAAGGGTACTCTCTCATTCTGCAGATATGATTATATAGGGAAGAGCTAGCAATTGCATTTCTTTGTTATTCAAACTTACACTACTCTGCATTAGAGAAATAAGCTTTTTTTCTTTGAACACTTTTTTCTTTGAAAAGAAAAACTGGAAAACATGAATAAGAAAAACACGGGAGAGAAAAGCTGTAACTCATTCACAAGCCCACCTCCCAGGGACAATCACTGTTAACATTTTGGTACATACTATTCCATTACTTTCTAAATAAATATAGTTATTATTTATTTTATAAATATATATTTGTATGTAGAAGTTTAAAAAATAGAAATAAAATGTATACTTAATGCTTTTACATACTATTTTTGATATTTCTTTCTTGGAAAGAAATAATTCAAATGTTACTCCACTACCCAAAGATGCACAATTTTATTTCTACAGTCATAATAAGAAACTAAAGCACAGGTATTCACACTGTTGACAAGGATTGTGTCAGGGCTCTTTACCTACAAAGCACTTTTGTACAAGTGAACATGAGGCATTTCATATCCCCAAAGCAAAGTAAGTCAACCACTAATTGCCACCCCTAAAATCATGCGGCATCACAATCATATTCATTACAGAACACAAATTGCTAGAAAAGTCACTTTCCAACCAACGGACGTTCTCCTCACTTTCCTTTGCCCAATTTGATCTTCACTGCAGGCATCAACACCACCAATTTCTCTTCTACTACCAAATTGTAAAACAAGAGCATTTTCCCTCCTTGTCACCTCGGAAGCCCACCTTACTATTTCTTACTAAACTTTTATGCACCCTTAGCTTATAGCTTTCAACTTCCTCCTCTAATCGTCCTGCTTTTGTTTCACTGCCTCTTATTTCTTTACTGGTGGCATGGAGTCCATGAGAAGGATAGACTCACTCTCAGTACATAGGCACGCTTGCCCTTGAAGACCTGCCAAAGGGCAACCTTCTTCCAAGTCCTGGTCTCCTTCCTGATGTCTACTAAAGGAGGCCACTGGGCTTGAGCTTCTACGCTGTACCAATGATAATTCGGGGCTTAAGCTTCTAGGTTGTACCAAATTGCACACAGCAATTTAACTAAAATACTCCACTATTCAAAATACTCCTCTCACTAGTTTCTCTGTAACTAAAACATCACTTGCTGCAGAAGCCCTTTGTCTGCTTGTGTCATTCCACTTCTCTGATATATTTTCAGTTTCCACCCCTCTTTTTTAGTGCTACTTAGTTCATTTCCCAACAATTAAAACCATGAGAAAAAAACTCAGTGGTATCTTTCATCCATGAGAAAACTCTAGATTAACCTAGTCCAAGAAACTTATTTCTGATTACTATCAAGTGCAAATGAAATGCTGATCTCCACAAACTGCTAACCTCAGCTCAGGAGCACTTCCTAGTTTCGTACACATACATACAGCATCTAGAGCCGTAATTTTAATAAGGCTCCCTTGTGACCCTCCAAACTCCATCTCAAACCCCAACTGTTCTCATGCGGTCCAGAACCTATTTTCCAACAACTACCTCAATACTTTTGGCAGACTCATCCACATATACCTCAAAGTTATATGCCTAAAACTGAATTTATTCTCTAACCTGTGCTCCTTTTACCATATCTTCCCATCTTAACAGATGTTTGGCTATGCCCTTCCAGACATTCAAATCAGAAACCTCAAGTCTCCCAGACTCCCTCCTTCCTTTCTCTCATACCCTTCACTTATTCAAACACTCATTCAAGAAATATCTAGATAGGACCCATAATGTACCAGATGCAGAGCTTTCTCTAAAACTGAACAAGTCACAGCTACAGTGCCAGGAACTTGGAAAGTTCAGGCGGAAGGATCACTTGAGCCCAGTAGAACAGGCTGCAGTTAACCATGATCGTGCCACTGTGCTCCACCCTGGGTGACAGAGAACTCTCTCGAAAAAAATTTTTTTAGACTGAACAAGAATGGGCCTCTGTGCACACAGACAGCTGACAGTCTGGCCTCCTGTGAGTCACTAAATCCCTACAATTGTAAAGTCTAAAAAAATTCTCACATCTTCTCCCTGCCCTTCATACTCTATGTGGCTGATTTGGGCTAGATGTCATTCTGTCCTGCCTGACTTTCATCTTGGCCTGTAGACTGACTGTTCTTGCTACAGCCTTATTCCAGTGTAACCAGAGAAAACTCCATTCTCTTTGAAACACATCTCTAATTTCACTCCCTTTAACTCCACAGGGTTAACTACAGATTCCTGACTAGGGTGTATGAGGTCTATAGACCACTGGAGCCTCTCCTCATAGACAGTCTAGTTGCAGTGATCTTCCTGAGGAGCAGTGAAGAATGGGAAGAGGAGAGGCCAGAGGGGAGACAGAGGACAGCTCCATCCCTGGCCCCATACCATCCATCACCAACTCCTGTCAATCTGCAGATTTTCTCATGCCTCCAGACTCCCTCATTTCTATGCACCCTTCAACACTCAGCACCAGCATCACCTCCTCTATGAGGCCTTAAAGGCCTAATGGATGCCCACTACCCACTCTGCCAGCCTTCACCACAGCCTATCAATCCCTCTTTCTAAACCTGTATCACCACTGCTTACAGAGGTGAATATGTGTGTATGCATACACACCGTGCAGTCACTGAGGGTAGAGCTATCTGCTCTTCTGTGTCTCCCTGACATCTGGAACAGAGTCTGACAATAAAGCTTGCTACATGTTTGTCAAGTGTATAAAACTGCTTCCAATCTATCTCTTTCACTTGTAGAAGACCAAGCACCAGTCTTATAGAAGCAGCAACCAGTTCTTAAGGCGCTGGGAGCAAGACAATCTCCGACCCAGCACAGAGATGTTTTGCTGCCCGGAGACAAGTCCTCAAGCAGCTGCACGTGTTAATAAGATTGGTCGCTTGTTAGCAAGCAGGTGTTAAACACTGGACATTTGTGGTGCAGCAGGGTGGGAGTCCAGCCCATGGGGAAAGAGCACGTAGCAATCATTAAGTATGTAGCTCCAGTAAGTGGGCCCTCATGCCTGCTGTATAATGCTTCAATAAAAGGCCACAACAGAGGTTGCTCGAGGCCCTCCCTGAACCTATGGGAAGCCTACCTCTGGCAGGCATTCGTACCTTCAATCCATGGTTCCGACTGTTTTTATTCATGCAACGACATGGGGCCCACAGCGGGCGTCAACATTCACTGATAAAATTAACTGCTGCTTCCAAGGAGACAAGTTCTTCTCTTGTCTCTAGAAATTCTCCAAATAGGTTTCTAACTATGCAACCATTTTTTGGAGGTAGAAAAATACTTATTACAGAATTTTACTTCTAAAAATTATTAATGTTCTATGAAAAATGACCAAAAAAAAGCCCTCTGTCTCTAAGAAACAAGAGTTTTAAAGAGAGATGTAGTTATCCTATACTTAACAATGAAATTGTTTAGCACTGACTAATAATGACAGACACAAACCAAATACTATAATATGATAAGGAAGATGGAAATGAGCCCAACAACATTCATGAAGCAGAGGACTACACGAAAACCCAGGTATGACACTATTTATTATGGCATCCTGCTCCAGTTATGTTGGTTCTTCCGCAAAGATGGCAATACCTAACCTTCTGACCACACTGTCAAAAGGAGATATACACATCCCTGATTCCCATTCTTTCATTCATTCAACAAACAGCTGTGAATACTATAACTGGTCTACCGCACACCAGGCACTATTCTAGGCACTGGGGATATAATGGTAAATAAAGCTAAGTCCGTGATTTCACAGAGCTTACATTTGAGTGGGGAAAAATAAACTAATACGTGTATATGGCAGGTGGTCATAGACACCAGGAAAAACCATAACACAAGGGAAGGGGACTTTCATGTGCACTTGCTTCCAGTTTACCCTTCATCATGTCTCCATGAAACTTTCCTTAGTTCTCCAAGCAAGAATAAATTATTCACTGAATAAAAAAAAAATCAGGATTTAAAAGGGACCTATGTTCTACACACTAAATAAGATCCTGGAAATAAAAATATAACTCTAGAAACTCACAGTCCAAATGGAGAGGGAGATGTATTTATTTCACCAACAGTATATCACACTACACTTGGTGCTTTACCAAAATTAATGCACTTCTCATTACAATCCTAAGAGGCTGCACCTCTACAGAAACTGAAGCACAGAAAGGTAAAGTAACACGTCTGTGATCACCCAGCAAGTTGCTAACTAGCAGGGTCAGGACTGAAACACGAACAGTCTGTGCTCCTGAACATCATGCCCTGGGTTATGCAACCTAACATCAAAAGGCAATCTCCCTAGACAATATTATAGATACGAACAATGAGCGAGGTGAGCACATAGGAGTTGGCGCCTAAGAGAACAAGAAAAAGCTTCTTAGAGAAGATGGACTGTCTGGAAAGACAAGGAATGCCTTCTGTATTTGCTTTGCAAACATTACGTGTCCAGCCTAGGAGAAAGGCGCAAGAAATACCTTAATGTATTCTAAGAGAGGGCCTACAGTATTCCAGAAGGAGACAGCCCACCCACTGTATCCTAGGAGACTGTCCACCCCACCAGACATCTTACTGTATGCTAGGAAATGTCCTATTGTATCCTAAGACTCTCCTAGTGGGAGTAGCCTACTAGATCCTAGAAGGGCCACTATCCAATTCACTTACATCCCCTGCTAGCACCTAGCATGCCAGTACAAGGATGTCCAGCACTCTGGACAACTCTGAAAACAGGGTTCCTTTGACGAAGAGCAAGCCTCATTACCTGTTCCCCACCTCCAAGATCCCAAAGCCCCCGGCCCACCCAAACCTGGCCCCGGGAGGTCCTGGCAAGCTACCCCGCGGGTGGGTCGAGGCAGAAGAAAACCCTTCAGCCTGGCTCTCGTTGCCCCGCGACCCCGTCGGCCTTCCCGCACACTCTGGCCTCGCGGGACCGCCCTCCCCTTACTACCTCCGGGCAAGAGCAGGGAGGCAGAGGCGGAAGCGGCTTGGGTGACTGGGATGAAGGGCACGGTGAAGCTGAACTCCGTGGCCGAGGACGAGAAGAGTAAGTTAGTGCCCGACGAGGAGGCAGAGGCGCCCCCGCTGCCACCGTTAGGTTTCCTCTCGGCCATGGCGGCGGTCTACCGTCCGTTACACGTCTCCGGGCAGCCGGTGAGGCACCACCGACCGGAAACTGCTCAGCCTCGGGGCCAGCGCAGTTCCGCACTTGCGCACAGCAGCCGGAAAGCCTAGCCGCTGATCAGCTGCCTTCTCCCTTACGGTAGCGGGTGCCGCCAAAAATCAGCATGGCGACTTCGGCTTCAAGCCCAAACCTAACGCGAGACACGCTCGGCCACTGCGCAGGCGCAGCTGGAGGCTCAGGGCCAAGGCTGGGACCGGAGCTTTCGGGAGCTGCTCCTGCTGATTCAGGCTGAATGCACGAACCGACGCTTAATCAGGGGTAGAGGGGGCGCTATGGTCTTCCCCAAAGTACCCACGAGAGAGTTTTACCAGCAAAGATTTTGGAGAAACAGCGGAAGCCCACAGGAGCGGGTAGCAGAGCGCTGTCAAGAGGTTTTGTGGGCAATGTTCAGCCAAGACCTTACAAACTAGCCCACTCCGGCACCCTTGGGTCTTTCTGGACAGAGCTGAACTCTTGTCCTTGGCTCAGAAATAGAAATGGCACCTGAGAAAAAATTTAAATGGTAAAAGATAATTAACTTCTTAAGCCACAGAGAGAAAATTGTTTTTTCCTTTTATTAAGTCATATACATAGATCATGAATACATTTATGCATTTGTGAGGTACAATGGGTTGATTTTTTATACAATTTGGAGTGCTTACATCAAGCTAATCAACATAGCTTTCACCTCATTTACTTAATTATTGTGTTCAGACATTCTATTTTTTTTTTTTTTTTTTTTTTTTGTAGAGACAGAGTCTCACTTTATCGCCCTCGGTAGAGTGCTGTGGAGTCACACAGCTCACAGCAACCTCCAACTCCTGGGCTTAGGCGATTCTCTTGCCTCAGCCTCCCAAGTAGCTGGGACTACAGGCACCCACCACAAGGTTGCAGTTTGGCCAGGGCCAGGTTTGAACCCGCCACCCTCTGTATATGGGGCTGGCGTCCTGCCCACTGAACCACGGGCACCAACCCCGAGACGTTCTATTCTTGATAGAATTGACTTGCACCCTTGCAATATGCTCCATAGGTGTGCCTCCCCCCTCCCCGTTTTACTCTCCCTCTATCAAACCTCCCCCCTTCCATTCCCATCCTCCTCCATTTCTCTCCTTGAGAAAGTTGTTTTAAAAGAAAACCAGGAGATTTGGGGTATGACATTTTAAATAGCCACGGTAATCTTACCAGTTCCATCCAAAATGTGGATACTTTGGATATAATTGTTATTGTTCATAGTTCAAGATTATGAAAGAAAAGAAAAACAAGCAATCTTCAGCTTCTTGGAGAGTGGGAGAAGAGACCCCAAAAGAAACCTCAAATAACTAAACTTAATCTCCCAAGTGTTTACACATATATAGAACCTAAGTTCATTAATTCAGTAGCTAATATAATTACTGTCAAAGATTTTAAAAAGCTGGACACAAGTTAAGCAGTAAGATACAGATTTTGTTTTGTATTAACTTCCAGTCGGGGAGAGGTTCCAGCATGAACTGAACTCACCTTTGCTGAAATTAAAGACACTGGAGGAAAGGCACTGAGGCCTATGAAGGGAGATTGGTCCCCATGAGTAGGCCCTCTGGGGTTAGATGGTGCTTCTTTACAGGTGATATATAATTTTCTCAGCTTCATGACAGGCAGGGGTGTAAGACCAAGGCAGCCACAGAACAAGGAATAAGACTGAGAACTATCTCCTTAAATGCTTGCATTTCAAGGAGGTGGTTGTTAGGCCTTTAAGAAAACAGTTGTCCTAGGTCAAAGATTTATATCTCAAAGTGGCAGAGGAAGGATTTCTAATGGCAAGATTTCTAAAGTAGACGCTCAAAGAGAGGGCTCAGGGACCTATCTCCATATGGCCAAGTTTAGGCTGGAAGAAGTAGTAAATTAAATTTTTCTGGCAGGGTTGAACTCTATCTCAGGCAGGCATCTTTTTTTTTCTTTTTTCAAGAAAGAGTCTCACTATGTTGCCCTTGATAGAGTGCCATGGCATCACAGCTCAAAGTGACCTCCAACTCTTAGGCTTCAGCAATTCTCTTGCCTCAGCCTCCCAAGTAGTTGGAACTACAAGCGCCTGCCACAACACTGGCTATTTTTTTATTGCTTGTCATTGTTGTCTGGTGGGCCCAGGCCGGGTTCAAACCCTCCAGCTCCTCTGTATGTGGCTGGCACCGTAACCAGTCAGCTACGGGCACCAAGCCTCAGGCAGGCATCTTAAGGGGGGCCAAGATCATCCTAGATACATGGCCTTAAACTGACAGTTTTTTTATTTTAGTTTAGTTTAGTTTAGTTTTGAGACAGAGTCTCACTATGTCACCCTCAATAGAGTGCTATGGTATCACAGCTCACAGCAATCTCAAACTCTTGGGCTAAGTGATTCTCTTGCCTCAGCCTCCGAAGTAGCTGGGACTATAGGTATAGGTGCCTGCCACAATGCCCAGCTAAAATTTAGAGCTTTTGTTGTCCTTATGGGAGAGAGTATTGTAAACACCAAGGGTACAGTGGTATACAAGATAGACACAGGACTTTTCCCTCTCGGAGCTTAGGGTCTGATCAGGAAGACAAACACGTGACAATAATAAACTGAAGTGTGATCAATGTTATACTGCAGAATTTCCCAAAGTGCTTTACTTTGACATCTTTGGGGAAGGAAGTACAATCCTTCCATTCAGAGACAGTAAATATTTCAAACCATCAGACAATCAATGGCGGACTGACCTAGTTTGGAGTGACATGAAAGTCTTCCTTGAAGAGGAAAAATTAAAATTGAGACCTGAAAAACTATGAGTAGAAGTTAATTGGAAGAGCCTGGAGAAGGCTGGGATGAAAGGAAGCAATAGAGACAATTTCACACTGAAGAACAGGATGTGGGAAACACTGAGATGCCAAGTTGGGGTGTTTAGAGAAACAGCGATCACAGTAAGGATGGAACCCAGGGAGCAACAGGAGGAAGTGGGGAGATGAGGATGACAAACTGACAAAGTCCAGTTGGTAGAGGAGCTTACGGGTTATGAGAAAAAGAGAATCACCCTTAAAGAAGGGTGGAGAAATAACATTTATTCTGTAAAAAGTTCAATCTGGGCTCAGCGCCTGTGGCTCAAGTGGCTAAGGTACCAGCCACACACATCTGAGCTGGCGGCTTCGAATCCAGCCTGGGCCCACCAAACAACGATGGCTGCAACAAAAAATAACCAGATGTTGTGGCGGGCGCCTTTCATCCCAGCTACTTGGGAGGCAGAGGCAGGAGAGTCGCTTGAGCCCAGGAGTTGGAGGTTGCTGTAAGCTGTGATGCCATGGCACTCTACCCAGGGTGACAGCTTGAGGCTCTGTCTCAAAAAAAAAAGAAAAGAAAAGAAAAGAAAAGAAAGTTCACTCTGACTTCAGTGTAATAAAATAGTTAAGGAAAGAGCAAACCTGGAAGTAGGAAGAGCAGTTGGCAGGCTGTTGCAGTGAACCAGGAGAGCAATGATGGCAGCTCAAATTATGGTGATTGCAGTAGGAATGAACAGAAATAGGACTAATTTCTGGGAAGGATGTCAGACTGAACAGATGCATCATCATTTGCTTCCTCCTGAAACCCTGCTGAAAGCACAAATAGTTTTTAAGCATAAACCCATAAGGATACAGAGAATGGGAGAGAATTTGACTGCAGTAAAATTTTGGAAGCAGTAAAAGTGATGGACAAATAGTCTGATTTAGCAAGCCAGAAGAAGAAAAAGCCCAAAGTCAACTTGATTTATATCACAGAATTATAAAAAGGTGCTGGGTGTGGTGGCTCACATATTTAATCCCGGAACTTTTAGAGGCTGAAGCAGGATAATTCTTTGAGGCCAGGAGTTCCAGATAAGCCTGGGCAACATAGTGAGACCTTGTCTCTACAAAAATTTTAAAATTAGCCAGGCATGGTGGCATGTGCCTATAGTCCCAGCTACTGGGGAGGCTGAGGTGAGAGGATCACTTGAGCCCAGGAATTTGAGGCTGCTGTGAGTTATGATTGTGCTCCTGTAATCCAGCCTGGATGACTGAGTGAGCCCCTGCCTACAACAAAAAGAGAAAGGAAGAAAAAGAAAGAAAGAAAGAAAAATTTACTTCTCACAGTTCTAGATGCTAGGAAGACCAAGATTAAGGCACCAGCAGATTCAATGTCTGGAGTGGGAGAATCTGTTTCCTTCCTGGTTCAGACAGCAGCTTCTCACTGTGCCCTCATAAAGTGGAGGGGGTAAGAGGTCTATCTCCTGCCTCTTATATAAAGGACTGGTCATGAGCACACACACCCCCACCCATGATGTAATCACCTCCCAAAGGTCCACCTTCTGATACCATCACCCTGGGAGTGAGGATTTCAATGCATGAATTTAGGGAGAACACAAACATTCAGGACACAACAGGAAGAAAAGAACTAAACAAACAAACAAAATAATCACCTATCAATAAAATCTTCAGAGAGAGAAGAGAATTTGTAACCAAGAAACAAGATCAGGGTCCTACTTTTTAAAAAGAAAGAAATATTCCAGGAAGAAAAAAGGAAAGATCGGCTCAGCGCTTATAGCTCAGTAGCTAGGCCACCAGCCACATACACTGGAGCCGGCTGGTTCAAATCCAGCTTGGGCCTGCTAAACAACAATGACAACTACAACCAAAAAATAGCTGGGTGTTGTGGCAGGCGTCTTTAGTCCCAGCTACTTGGGAGGCTGGGGCAAGAGAATCGCTTAAACCCAAGAGTTTGAGGTTGCTGTGAGCTATGACACCATGGCACTCTACCCAGGGCAACAGCCTGAGACTCTGTCTCAAAAAAAAAAAAAGAAAAGAAAAAGAAAGAAAAGAAAAGAGATAACAGAAAGTTAAAACTCAATAGAAGAAAAGTAAACATAAGAAAATTTCTCAAAAAATTAAAGCAGAAAGACAAACAGATGGAAACCACAAGAAAAAAACAACATAAGAAAATTAGAATATAAGGCAAGGAAATCCAATATCTGAATATTAGGAGTTCTAAGAAAAGAGACAGAATGGCTTGGCTCCCATAGCTCAGTGGTTAGGGCACCTGCCACATGCACTGGGGCTGGTGCGTTTTGAACCCAGCCAGGGCCTGCTAAACAACAATAAAAAAATAGCCAGGCTCAGCGCCTGTGGCTCAACGGGCTAAGGCGCCAGCCACATACACCTGAGCTGGCGGGTTCGAATCCAGCCCGGGCCCGCCAAACAACGATGGCTGCAACCAAAAAATGGCCGGGTGTTGTGGTGGGCACCTATAGTCCCAGCTACTTGGGAGGCAGAGGCAGGAGAATCCCTTGAGCCCAGGAGTGGGAGGTTGCTGTAAGCTGTGATGCCAAAGCACTCCATCTAGGGTGACAACTTGAGGCTCTGTCTCAAAAAAAAAAAAAAAAAAAAATAGCCAAGTGTTGTGGTAGGTGCCTATAGTCCCAGCTACTTGGGAGGCTGAGGCAAGTGTTTAAGGTTGCTGTGAGCTGTGATGTGACAGCACTCTACAAGGGTGACATAGTAAGACTCTGTCCTAAAAAAAAAAAAGAATAGAGACAGAAAATGCAGGGGAGGGAATCATCCAAAGAAAAAATATTTTTTATTTCTAGAAATGAAGGATACCAATTTAGGCCCAGGTGCAGTGGCTCATGCCTATAATCCTAGCACTCTGGGAGGCAGAGGCAGGTGAATTGCTTGAGCTCAGGAGTCTGAGACCAGGAGCAAAACCCTATCTCTACTAAAAACAGAAAAACTAGCCAGGTATAGTGGTTCATGCCTATAGTCCCAGCTACTTGGGAGGTTGAGGTAAAAGGATTGCTCAAACCCAAGAGTTTGAGGTTGCTGTGAGCTATGATGCCACAGCACTCTACACAGGGCAACACGAAGGAGTGAGACTCTATCTCACAAAAAAAAAAAAAAAAAGATACCAGTTTCTAGACTGAAAGAATTGAAAGGATTGAGTACCCAACACAATAGTTGAAAATAGACCCACACCATAGCCACTAGATACAAAGAGAAGATCTTAAAGTTCTCAGCAGGACAAAACTGGTCAAACGCTCCCCCAAAATTAACCTCTCAAAGATACTTTCTGTAAAAGCAATAAGAAGATGTGTGTTACCAAAATAAAGGAACAAACTAAATAAAATCTTTCTATATGAGATACTGGAAACATGATATCCAACATAGATACAGTAGGAACAGCAAGCTATTATAACAAAAAAGACACAAAAATGTAATGAATCAAACAAAAGAGAAGTTCATTAAGAGTACATGTTGGTGACCAGCTTTTTGTCTTCAACAAGGTCTTCCAAGGCTACTCCAGTTGTTGCCATCTAAGCCATCAGGAAGAGTCAGAGCAGTTCAGGGACAAATGTTTCTTCTTAACAAGTAAGAAAGAAGTGGCACGCATCACTTTGGTTCATATCCCACCAAAAGTACTTCAACAAAAGGCACTGATAGATACAAGACGAGCTGGGAAATAGAGTTCTCACCTGGGTAGCCACATTCTACCAGAAGACTTGGGGGGCATATGATGACCGCCACCACAGTCTGCCCCTTTGGCTACCAGATACCCAACCCTTCCCAGGCATAGAACACATATCCATGTCCCTTCCCAGAGGAGGTAGCCAGCCTTCTAGTTTAAAAGTCTAGGATCCCCTTCTTTTGGGTCTGGATGTGGTCCCTTGGTCTGTTGAACCATAAGATGCCCAGTAGACTGTAGGGGAACAAGAGTAGGGTAACTGCCATCAAGACCCCCACTAGAAAAAGGAGCAATGGAAGACACAGAAAAAAGGAGGAATGGAAGACACACAGGGTAACTGCCAACAAGACCCCCACTGGAAAAAAGGAGGAATGTGAAAGACACACTGAATCAGTCATTCCTTCATTGAATCCTGCTAGGCATGAACTGAAAACATCCTTTGTTCTGGCAATGGAGAATTTTCATGGTTAGTTCTAGCTGCCCTTGGTTGACCCTCTGAAGATAACTCCCCAGTCCACAGTCATCTGAGGGCCCGGCTTTCCATTCTGCGAGGCTTTTCTTGATCTGTGAACTTCCATAGCCATATCTAAGGATTGGGAAGCCTTTCCTCTTTGGGGGCTGTACAATTTTGGCAGCCCAATTCCTGCTGGTACAAGTTTGGGGCCTAAGACTTGCTTTAAAACTTTAACAATTGCTGGCTTTTTTTAAGCCAGACTCCTAGTTTTTTGTTTCCAGCCAGTCAAAGTTCTTTACTTCCTTGTCTGATTCAAGCTCATTTTTCTCAGTCTAAAGGAAGGTTAATTTGAGGCCACTTACAACAATAGGCCAACATCCTTGATCTAATCTTTGCCATAAGGCTGGATTCTTCAGATTACCTAAGAAGCCTCAAAAGACCCTTGAAAACGCCTGTGAGCAACAAATTTTTTCTCTTAATGGTTTAAATGCTGAAATGATTGGCTTTTCCATCCTGCAAGGCTCCAATTTCTCCTGTGCTGTCCAAACTGGTAGCTACTAGCCACTTGTGGCTATTGAGCACTAGAAATGTAACTGTCTGAATTGAGGGGCAAGTATAAAATACATACAGGATTTCAAAGATTTAGTGAAAAATAAGAAGTTTAATTTTTTTTTTTTTAAGACAGGGTCTTGCCCTGTCACCTGGGCTACAATGCATTGGCATTATCATAGTTCGCTGTAACCTCAAAACTCCAAGGCTCAAGCAATTCTCTTGCCTCGGTCTCCCAAGTAACTGGGAGATGGGACTACAAGCAGGGTCTAGCTTTTGGTCAAGCTGGTCTCAAACTCCTGGCCTCAAGCAATCCTCCCAGCTTGGCCTCCCAGAGTGCTAGGATTACATATGTGAGCCACTGCACCTCACCTGATATCTTATTAATAGTTTTTGTATTTTTATTTTAGAGATGAGACCCCCAATCTGTCTTGCTGGCTGGAGTGCAGTGGTGTGACCACAAGTCATTGCAGCATGAAAATCCTGGACTCGAGCAATCCTCCCCTTCAGCCTCCCAAATAGCTAAGGACTACAGGAGCGTGCCACCATACTCAGCTAATTTTTTTTCCTTTCTTTCTTTCTTTCTTTTCTTTTCTTTTTTTTTTTTTTTTGGTGACAAGAGTCCCACTATGTTGCCCGGGCTGGTCTCAAACTCTTGACCTCAAGTCTCAACTGGTCGTCCAGCTTCAGCCTCCCAAAGTGTTGGGATTACAGTCATGAGCCACCATGCCAGACTGGGTTAAACATGTTCTTAAAATTAATGTTCTTGGGCGGCGCCTGTAGCTCAAAGAAGTAGGGTGCCAATCCCATATGCTGGAGGTGGCAGATTCAAACCCAGCCCCAGCCAAAAACTGCACACACACACAAAAAAAATCAATGTTCCTCATTTCTTTTATCTTTTTAAAATGTGACCACTAAAAACTTTTAAATTACATATGAGGCTTACACAATGGTTCAAAGAGACTGAATACACAAGTAGACAATAGCTAGGCAGTCCAACTGTGACCCACAACCTCAGCAGAGTTGAACCAGAAATGTCAGTAGATGATCAATCAGTGCCAACTTCCCTAGTTTTTGCATATGTCCCACTAAAACCAGAAACCATTATATAGGAAATCCCACATGGTGGCTCATGCCTATAACCCTAGCACTCTGGGAGGGCAAGTGGGACAGTTGCTTAACCTGAGCAAGAGCAAGACCTCTTCTCCAAAAAACAAATAGCCAGGTGTTGTGTGGGCATTGCGGCAGGCTCCTGTAGTCCCAGCTACTCTGGAGGCTGAGGCAAGAGGATCACTTGAGCCCAAGAGTTTGAGGCTGCTATGAGCTATGATGCCATGGTACTCCACTGAGGGTGACAAAGTGAGACTCTTTCTCAAAAAAAAAGAAAGAAATCCCTCAATCTTTTTTTCTAAAAAAGGATTAGCTACAAAACACTGCTTGGTTCTTGCATTTTCCAACATAAGACGCAATTCCATCCCTCCTCTGTGTCTCCCTTATTTTATAAAACCTCCAATGGTAACCCTCCTCTTCGAGATGTTCCTGAACAAATGATCTCCCTGTTGCAACAGTCTGAATAAAAGCATCTCATTAATGGCCTGCAGCGTCTATTCTTTCATATATCACCTACTCACTATCCGACCACCAAACTGGAGCCACATTACTTTCTGTTTGTTATAGTAGCACCCAACTTCTGATGCCAATTTCTGAGTGATTTAGACTAATGCTAGCAGCCATATAAAAAGACCTCAGAATACAACCTGCATATAAAAAACCTATAAAAAGGTTTTAACACAGGTCGTTCTAGCCATCACTATCTTGTGCATCAGGAGGGAAGAAAGAACATATCCAGGGCCACATCTTTTCCTCTAAGGAATGCAAGTGGAAGTTCCAGACATCTCACTCACTCACAGTTCCTTGGTAAGAACCTAATCGTACAGCCTAGCTGCAAAGAAGCCTGGCAATGCGGTCCCTCACTGGGTAACCAAACACCTCTCTAAAGGTGGGAAGTGCAGTTACTCTCTGGAAACCTATCTACAACTATGGAAGAAGGGGAGAACATATTTTTTTCTGAAGTCTCAATAAAATGAAGAAAGAAGAAAAGAGAATCTTTAGGGTAATGGTGGTAGGAGATCCTAGGAAGACAATTTTGGACTAAAAATAAAGGTAACCTTACTTTTAACCTTTGGAATAGGACAAAAGGCTCTAGAAAAGATATCCAAGAAAATGAAGTAGAATAAATTATGTGTGTAGATACAAGAAAATGAAGTAGAATAAGTTATGTGCCTAGATACGTGTATCTAGAGATGACATTTGGGCAGTTTACAGAAAGTGTGCATTATTTATTTAGCAACTACTTATTGAGCACCTATTATATGTCAGGTACTAGTCTAGGTGTTGGCATATAAATACAAAAATCACTACTTCAAGAACATTTTAATTCTTTTCTTTCTTTTCTTTTTTTTGAGACAGAGCCTCACTCTGTCGCCCTCAGTAGAGTACCATGATGTCACAGCTCACTGCAACCTCAAAATCTTCCCTCAGTGATTCTCTTCCCTCAGCCTCCCGAGTAGCTGGGAACACAGGCACCCACCACAACGCCCGGCTATTTTTTTGTTGTTGTTGTTGCAGTTGTCATTGTTTTAGCTGGCCCCGGCCAGGTTCAAACCTGCCAGCCTCAGTGTATGTGGCTGTCACCCTACCCTCTGAGCTACAGGAGCCGCCTATTTTTGTGAAATAGATTGATAGTGAAGTAGAACTTTTTAAATATGTTTTTTAGAGACAGGGTCTTGTGTTGCACAGGCTGGAGTACAGTGGCATGACCATACCTTAGGCTTCCTTGGGCTCCTGGGCTCAAGAAATTCTCTCACCTCAGCCTCCCCAGTAGCTGGGACTGCAGACATGTACTATTCCATGCCCAGCTAATTTTTTTCTTTTGTTGTTTTTTAGAGGTATGTGGGGGTAGAGGGTGGGGAAGGGTCTTGTCATATTGTCTAAGTTGGTCTCCAACTCTCACGTTCAAATGATTTTCCCACCACTTCCTCCCAAGTCTCTGGGACTATAGCAATGAGCTACTGCACCTGACCATGGATCTTATGATCTAGTGGAAATTCTAGAGCAGCTGGGGTTGATATAGTGACTATAGAAAACTAGCAAACATTTAAAAGAAACATTTACCCAACCTCGAGGCAACTACTTTCAACTCTTTTGACTGACTCTTTCAGTATTTCTATATCGCAAAATTAACAGGATTGTCACTTGTGACTTTTCCTCCTTCTTCCCTTTTTCCTTTTTCTTCCCTTGAAGATTTTTCTAGTTTTGATCTTCTTCACCCTTGTCACATTTGTAAATATTTCTCATCCCCCTAGCTTCCCAATAAAATATAATTAAAACACTGGTTAGATCAATATTTAAATTTTAACTTTGTATCATTATGTAAACACTATGAATAGCCAAGTCATGTAGTACATTGTAATTATTTTAATTTTCTGTACAAGTTTTTGTTTTCAAGTTCTATATAAATGACACATCTTCAGGGAAGCCCTGAACCATTCTTCCCTCTCACACCATAACCCCTTTCTTCATGTTAGTCTATTTTGTGTTGCCGTAACACATGACATTGGGTGCATTCTGCATGGTGTGGCTATAAATGTGTTGCTATAACAGACTATCACAGGCCAGGCGAGGTGGCTCATGTCTATAATCCTAGCAATCTGGGAGGCTAAGGCAGGTGGATTGCTTGAGCTCATGAGTTCAAGACCAGCCTGAGCAAGAGCAAGACCCCCTCTCTACTAAAAATAGAAAAACTGAGGAAAGAGGATCACTTGAACCCAAACGTTGGAGGTTGCTGTGAGCTATGATGATGCCACAGCACTCTACCCAGGGTGACAGCTTGAGACTCTGTCTCAAAAAACAAATGAACAAAAAAACCCCAGAATATCACAGACTAAGTAATTGATAAAGGCTGGGAAGTTTGATACCAAGGTGTCAGCATCTGGCAAAGGGCTTGCTGCTGCATCATGTGGCAAAACAGTGAGAGTGGGAGAGAGATGAGCTCACTTTTATAACAAACCCACTCTCACCATAACTAATCCACTCCTGCGATAGCAACATTAGTCCATCCATAAGGGATCTGCCCCCATGACCTATTTACCTCTTAAAGTTCCCACCAGGCGTGGTGGCTCATGCCTGTAATCCTAGCAATCTGGGAGGCCAAGGCAGGTTCAAGACTTGAGTTCAAGACTCGCTTGAGTTCAAGACTAGCCTCAGCAAGAGCAAGACCCCATCTCTAAAAAATAGCCGGACGTTGCGGCAGGCACCTAGTTCCAGCTACTCGGGAGGCTGAGGCAAGTGAATTGCTTACTCCTAGGAGTGTGAGGTTGCTGTGAGCTGTGACACCACAGCATTCTACCCAGGGCAACAAAGTGAGACTCTGTCTCAAAAAAGAAAAGAAAAGAAAAAGAGAATAAAATTCCCACCTCTCCACACTGTTACACTGCAGACTGAGTTTCTTTATTTTTTCTTTCTTTCTTTCTTTTTTTTTTTTTTAACACAGAGTCTCATGGCCACCACACCTGGTATGGGGACAGAGTTTCTAACACACAAACTTTGGTGGATGCGTTCAAGCCAGAGCATCCTCAGTAGAATAGATGCCTCTGTTTATTCCTCTTACAGAACTTCACAGATTCTTACCCAGCTCCTATCATAATGGTTATTACTTAGTAATAAGTGTCTTAATGGACTGTTTGTTCCATGAGGGCAGGGATAAAATCTTCTTTGTCTTTTTTTTTTTTTTTTTTTTTTTAACCAATGCTCTCAGTAATTCCTCATAGATAGGGTTATTTAGTGTCATCCTTAAAAATACAGTCTTGGGATTACTGGTCATAGGGGAAAAAATCTTGCCATAGAGATACTCAAATACCTTCATGAACCCTCCCTGGCCTTTCACATTTTCATGTCTACTTAGTATCAAAACATCTTCCCACAAAAAAGAGGGTGAAACTATTCACATTATAAAATTATTATACTTCAGAAGGGTCACAGTAGTCTCTTCAAGTAAAATCTGAGCAATTGTTTGTTTATAAATCACTAACTCAGATATAATGAATGACATCTGGGTGACAGGCATACTTTTAAGCCTGATTCAAGCATTAAAAATGATCCATGTAACCAAAGACATTTGTACTCCCAGGATACTTTGAAATAGGCCAGGTGCAGTGACTCATGCCTGTAATCCTAGCACTCTGGGAGGCCAAGGCCGATGGATTTCATGAACTCAGGAGTTTGAGACCAGCTTGAGCAAGAGTGAGACTCCGTCTCTACTAAAGAAAAAAAAAAAGAAAGAAAGAAAGAGCACCTAGCCAGGCATAGTGGTGCATGTCTGTAGTCCCAGCTAGTCAGGAGGCTGAGGCAAGAAGATCGCTTGAGCCCAGATGTTTGAAGTTGCTATGAGCTACGATGATGTGACAGCACTCTACCCAGGCTGACAAAGTGAGACTCTGTTTTAAAAAATGGAAAAAGAATCACGAAATACCCTATCAGGGAGAAACCAAAAGGTGAAATGTCTTCAGTGATGGAGCTTAGACCACACTGCCCCAGAATACGACACTTTCACATATTAAATATTTTAAGCTAAAGGAATTTGAGAAATAGCATGTTCAGAAAGGGCTCTCTGGTCTTCCCCTGAAGCATGTTATGAAACCCTCTCTGTATCCAGAGGAATGAGGCATCTTTACCTCTGCAGATTGAGGGACATAAGAGGAATCCAATACACAGGCCTTGCTGAGTTTCCTCCAGTTTCCTATTCTCAGCTCAAGCTCTTTGTGCTATCACACTCTTCCACAACTCCGCTTCTCATCAAACTAGTGTGAACGCACTCAGCTCTAACTGCTTCTGCAGATCTCCTTTCCTTATGAAGACTCCGGTTTCTTGTAAAGCTTATATGAAATAAATTGCATGCTTTTCCCTTGTTAATCTGTCTTTTATTACAGGGACTCTACCATAGAATCTGGAGGAAAAGATATTTGTTCTCCCCTAATGCTCAATTGTTATCAATCTGCAATTTCAATAAAGCAAATCTGAAATTATGATGACTTAAAAGCATTTTCATGTCACACATTTAGTTTTCCTGTTACTAACTGTGAAATTAAAATATGGAATTTCCCCCATTCAATACCATGAAGTTGGCAATGCTGTCTCCTGAATGAATGAATGAATAGCATAGTGTTCATGTCCTGGATTTGAAACTCAGTTTTCTCAACTCACCTAAATTTACAAGAACCAGATGGGCAATTTAGTGTCTCAACACATTTACAATGATAAATACAAACTATCCTATTCTGTCCTGAAGTAAACTATAACACAATATGTCACCCCCCCCCAAATATGCCACTTTGGCATAAGAATTATTTAGAGCTGAAGCCAATTCCGAAGAAGTAGATAGAGAGTCCTTCACTTAACTATGATTTGTTTTAAGATGTTTTGATTTTATGATGGTGTGAGACCAATATTCATCCCATAAACCATTCTGTTTTTCACTTTCAGTACAGAATTCAATAAATTGCATGAAATATCCAATACTTTACTGTAACATAGGCTTTATGTAACATGATTTTGTTCAATGTTTGGCTAATATAAGTGTTCTGAGCACATTTAAGGCTAAGCTGTGGTGTTTGGTAGGTTGGGTTTACTGGGATGTAAACCCATCATAAGTTGAAAATATCTGTACAAGAAAATCTCCTTGCCCTTTCACTATCTCCTTAAAAGCAGGACATAAATTTTCAAAGGTGTCTCTCCCCCTCTCTCTACCAGAAAGGACAAAAAGTTAATCACCCATTGGGAGCAGTGGCTTGTGCCTGTCGTGGCAGCCAGTCAGGAGACTGAGGTGGGAGATTTGCTTGAGCACAGGAGTTTCAGGCCAGCCTGGACAATACAGCAAGACCCTATCTCTAAAACAATAGGAAAAAATTAATCTGAGACATTAATAGACCCTTATCAGCCCAAAGGTAGCACTAGAAGAATCCACATACAAAACTTCACTAACCAGACTGTGTGTCTATATTACTAGTTTCCCATATCTTTAACTTCCCACAATTTGCCATTTTTGGAAGCCTACAATTGCATTCTTGTGTCCTGTCATTTCTCAACAAATTTATTGTTCTTTGTTGAAAATACTATACAAACTCAAATTGTTAAGCCACTTCTTTGAGTTACTCTTCTGGAGTTTTTCTCATAAATCTGAGATGTGCATGTTCCTAAACTTCTGTTTGTTTTCTTTTGTTGTCTGGTCTTGCTTTAATGGCCCCCCCAGAAGAGACCCTAGAACTACTAGAATTTTTTTCCCCCTCTCCGTAGCCCCAAGGAGGGCTTGAGATGCACGCTAAGTGCCTGTTCTTCAGCTCCCCGCCATCTAGATTCCACCCAGATCACCCCCTCTGTTAACTTGCCCCTTTTCCAGCTGAGTAGGTAGAGCTGATGAGACTGAGATTTTCTCAGGTACATTCCAGGCCCAGCAGAAACAGTTTCATTACTGAACTTGTAAAGTTTCCAAATTTCCTCAGCCAAAGGTTGCTGTCCAGTTGCTTTTTCTCATGCTCATTCTCGAGGGTATCCTGGTCGGCGTGCTGTGGAGGTTCCTGGCCACTGCCCCTTGCCAGTGCCAGCTGCGGGGTAGACGCGGGCCAGGGTGTGTTTTCGCGGTCAGAGGCACCGGGCTGGGCCAGCGGTGAGTTACCAGCGCTTGCCTCGCAGGCAGGAGCCGTCCCTGCCACGACGCCCAACACGACGACAAAGAGGGCGTGGAGTCTCTAAAAGTTCCTCTTATCTAAATCTATTCCGCTCTGAGGGACATCTTATCCAGTTGAGGGAAAGTCACCACCGAGGGTAGCGGCAGGGGGCCACATGGAAGAGCTGTCACCAGAGAGGGGAGAAAGGCACCAAGAAGAGGTGGCTGAACACCAAGGGCGGCTTCGCCCACTTAGTAGTACCCATAGAGGACGCTGAGGTCTCCTTTAGTTTGTGTTTTTGACTGTTGTGCAAGGACTCGCACTATGAATTAATAAGCCGACGACTTAGGTTTCCCCCTCCACGCCTGCACACGGTGACAAACTGCAACACGCCCCCTCCGTCGGCGACGCTGGTCTCGGCGCCCGACAGCCTCCCCGCTGAGACGCTTGCCCTGCTTTCTGCCCGTCTCCAAGATGGCGTCCGCCGCCTCGCGGCCCCGCCCTCGAGCCAGCTGGCCCGCCCCTCCGCCGCGCTGCGCGCGCCCGCCGCCCCTCCGCGCGCGCCCGCCGCCCCTCCCCGCGCGAGCTCCACCCAGGTCGCAGGCAGCGCGGTCGGTGGCGGCTGTTTCCCGCCATTGTGCGAAGTGGAGGCTGGGGGCTGCAGTTGCCGAGCCTGACGGTCTCCAGCAGCTCCTTGGTTGCCGCCGCCGCAGTCGCTGCTCCCCGCGGCACTGGGAGGCCGGGCGGCCCGCGCCTCGCTGTGCGTGGGAGGGCGCGGGCCAGGAGCGGCCGAGCCCCAGAGGAGAAAGCTGGGCGCCGGCCACCGGGCCGCGCCGACCCCGGCCCTCAGCGACATGCCCTGTGGGGAGGATTGGCTCAGCCACCCGCTCGGGATCGTCCAGGGCTGCTTCGGTGAGTGGCGGCGTCGGGGGCGGGCCGGGCGGGCCGCCGAGCTGGCCGGGCCCCGCCGCGCGGCCCCCACGCGGACCGCCCGGAGGACTCGGAGACCCGCGCGGCCGGAGCCGGGGCTGCCCCTTCCCGGGCCGCGGCCGCAGGTGCCTCCCACCTGCCCGAGGCGCCGCCCGCGAGCGGCCAAGGGTAAGTGGCGAGGACCAGGCTGTGATTGGCGGCCTCGCCCCGGGTTTGGGGCCCAGCCGGGGGGCCCGAGCCCCGAGGCCGCCAGCTCGGAGAGGCCGGCGCGGCGGGGGAGGAAACCCACTTCGCCGGTGGGAACCCGACGGGCTATTTCAAAACTTCCGGTGTGTGCGGGCAGCCGCGGCCGGCACCGAAGTTGGCTCCAACTCTGTGTTACACGCATCCTCTCGTTCACAGAAGAGTTACGGTTTAATTTTTCTGCGGGGATGAGTTTAGAACCCGTCTAGCCTGCGTCTCCTCCTGTGCCAGAAGTGAACTACTTCAGTGAGTTTCACATAGAAAGCTGAGAATGCGGCAGGCAAGCTTACTAAATTTTGGTCGCAATTGGGGTTTTTTTGTCTTCTTTTACGTTCTTAATCTTTTTACTTGACGAGGTTGAAATTGTTAGGGCTACTTTTCTGTTGAGGGCACATGAAGAAAGATTCGTATTTGTTTGTCGTTTACTGGACATTTTGACCACCCCTTTCCCCTTCCCCAGCGTCTCGTTGCACTTACGAGCCGTGGAGACAGTCCCAGCCAGAAATCACTGTGTTAGGTCCTAACACCTGACTTGTCTGTAGTTTAACTGGAGTTGTAGAGTGACCTCATCTCATTGAAAACGTCGTGGGATAATGGGGTGAAAGGCGAACAGTCCTCAACAGCTGAAACCAATAGTATAAAATGTGTGTTATTTCTAGTAGGTAAGCATTTCATGTTCAGCAACTCTGTATTCATTTTATCTGTGATTCTAAGTAGTTAGATGGTTTCTCAGGCTGAAAGTAAAGGCAGCATATTCGAAGAAATCCTGGATAGGCATCCAAATTGTAGTCAGTGAAACTGGCAGCCTGATAGAGGAAATAATAAAACTGTAAATAAAACAAAAAATGAAATAAAAGCTATGAATAAAACAAAACAAATATAGGCAGATTCACTTTATAGCAGTCACGGGTGTTTTGAGAAAGGGCCGTATATTCCTCCACTAAATCCTAGTAATTGTTGTTCAGAATAATGCTGGAATTGATTCTTAATGTTCAAGATAATGGCCCCAAAATGTCAAGTAAAAATTAAATTGTTTTGGTTTAAGAGGGTGTAGACACATAGATACTTTTTTAGAAAAAAATCTTTCTAAAGTAAAAAGGGTTGATGTTTAAAGGACTTAAGTTAAAAGTATGGATAATACAAAGTTCATTTATGAGAAATACCCATACCCTGGTCTTGGTGGGTAAATGAGATGATTTTTATATTTGCTATAAATGTGAATGTATTTGTGTCAGATTTTTTTCTCTTATGCCTATGATCCTAAGGGGCACATCTCCGAGTAAAGAAAGGGTTTAATTTGGTTATCAAATACTGGTTTTATAGTTTTGTGGTTTTTTTTTTTTTTTTTTTTGGCCAGGGCTGGGTTTGAACCTGCCACCTCCAGCATATGGGGCCGGCACCCTACTACTTTGAGCCACAGGCGCCGCCCAGTTTTATAGTATTTTATAAAATCTGCCAATACTGATGTTTTTCTCCCTAGAATGTCTTATTCTCATATAAGTTGTATCTTGCAGAGAAGTCATACTGTTTTTTTGTAGAAGCTATTTTAAAGTACAGTATATATTTTTGCTGTATTTTCCTATCATTTGTATTGGATATCTTTGTAATAACGGCATTACAAGTATTTGTGTGATAAGTAAGTTAAACTTGTTATATACTTTTTGGCTTAGTGGGAAATTATTTTAAATCTGTTTTTTTCTGAAGTTAGAAAGGTATACATGTTTGTTTTACCAAAAAAAAAAAAAATTAGTGTCATGTAACAGAATACAAAGGCCTATAACTATATAATCCTTCATCTTAAAGATAACTACAGTTTGATTCACGATTGTCCAATTTATTTTCTTTGTATATATTTACACTGTGCTCCCCAACCTTTTTGGCACCAAGGACCAATTGTATGAAGGGGGGGTTTCTGGATGATTCAAGCATGTCCACCTCAGATCATCAGGCATTAAATTCTCATAAGGAGCATGCAACTTAGATCCTGGGCTTATGCAGTTTATAGTAGTGTTTCTCCTGTGAGAATCTAATGCTGATGCTTATCTGACATCTGACAGGAGGCAAAGCTTAGGTGGTCAGTGGGGAGCAGCTGTAAATATAGAAGTTTTATTCACTAGTTCCTGCCACCTCCTGCTGTGCCACCCTGTTGTTAAAAGGTCTAGGGTGGGTGGGGACTGCAGATTTTGACGGTTTTTAATTTTTATTTATGCCTCAAGCTATTGTTCTGGGTAAAGTGCCATGGTGTCATAGCTCACAACAACTCCAGCTCTTGGGCTGAAGCTATCCTCTTTCCTCCGTTTTTCTTTTTTTTTTTCTCTTACTTTTTTTTTTTTTTTTTATTAAATCATAGCTGTGTACATTAGTGCAATCATGGGTGTTTTTCTATATTTAGTAGAAATAGTCTTTTGTTCAGACTAGTCTTGAACTCATGAGCTCAAGCTATCCACCTGCCTCAGCCTCCCTAGAGTGCTAGGATTACAGGTAGGAGCCACTGTGCCCAGCCTAGACAGTTTAAAACAAAAATGCAATTTTGCTGTGCATGTTATTCTGAAATATACACTTAATATGTGTTTATCTTGAAGATCTTTCCAAATGAGTCTGATTTTTTTTTTTCATAGTCTTATTGTCCCTTTCATATACTTTCACATAAACTTCTTAACTCTGTCATATATTTTAGGTTAGGTGTCTCCACCTAAAGCCAGGCTGTCTGGGTGGCACCTGTTTCTCAGTAAGTAGGGCACCGGCCCCATATACCCAGGTTCAAACCCAGCCCTGGCCAAACTGCAACAACAACAAAAAATAGCCCGACACTGTGGTGGGTGCCTGTAGTCCCAGCTACTCGGGAGGCTGATGCAAGAGAATCGCTGAAGCCCTGGAGCTGGAGGTTGCTGTGAGCTGTGATGATACGGCACTCTACTGAGGGCAACAGAGTGAGACTCTTGTTTCTTAAAAAAAAAAAAAAAAATAGAGCAAGGCTGTCTAGTACAGTAGCCATTTGTAGCTATTTAAGTTAATTAAAACTATAGAGCAATTAAAAGTTTAGTTTCTTCCTGTTACTAACCACACTTCAAGTGTTTAATAGCTACATGTGGATAGATGTTAATTATTGGACAGTACAGATACAGAATGTTTCTATGAGAAAGTTTTTTTGTACAGGACTGATCTGATCTATACTATTCTGTATTGTAGTATGTGTTGCTGTTCTTTTCTTTTTTTCCGCAGTTTTGGCCAGGGCCGGCCTTGAACCCGCCACTCCCGGTATATGGAGCTGCCAGCACCCTACTCCTTGAGCCACAGGTGCCGCCTTATGTGTTGCTTTTTTTTTTTTTTAATAACCAACTATTTACTGACTCTTCTTCCTCTTTCAGGTCTGAATTCTGTCATTCTTATTCTAGTTCTTTTCTTCTTTTTTTTCTTTTGAGGCAGAGTCTTCCTCCCTTTCCCTGGATAGAGTGCCTGGCATCATAGCTCATAGTAATCTCAAACTCTTGGGCTCAAAAGATCCTCATGCCTCAGTCTCCCAAGTAGCTGAGACCATAGGTGCCCACCACAATGCCTGGCCAGTTTTTCTGTTTTTAGTAGAGATGAGGCTCACTCTTGCTCAGGGTGGTCTCTAACTCCTGAGCGCAGACAGTCCACCTGGGTTGGCCTCCCAAAGTGCTAGGATTACAGGCGGGAGCCGCCGTACCTGGCCTAGTTCTAGGTGTTAAGTGTCTCTTAATGTGACCAGAGACCTTCATCTCGCATGCTACTGTCATAAATCAGGCCACTTTAGTTTCGTTTCTCAACGACTAGAAGAACCTCCTAACTAGTCTTTTGTGTCTAGTCTTGTTTATCCCTTCCACTCTCTGCACTGGAATCGAGTCCTTTAGTGACTCCCTCTTGCCCTTAATATCTGATCCAGGCCTATTAAAGTGCTTTGGGAGATCCTTCTTGGTTCCACCTTTGCCTACTTCTCAGACTTTATTGCTGCATTCTTCATCATAACTCTCTATCCCAGGCATACTGAACTTACATGCCTTTTTTTTTTTTCTTTTAGACAAAGTCTCACTCTGTTGCCCTGGCTAGAGTGCTGTAGTGTCCTAGCTCACAGCAACCTTGAACTCTTCGGTTCAAATGATTCTTGCCTTAGCCTCTGGAGTAACTGGGATTACAGGCACCTGCTACCCTGCCAGAAAAATTTGCCCATCTTCTTTTGCTATTTTTAGTAGAGATGGGTCTGGCTTTTGTTCAGGCTGGTCTCAAACTCCTGAGCTCAAGCAATCCACCTGCCTCAGCCTCCCAGAGTGCTAGGGTTATAGGCATCAGCCACCCCTGGCCATACTGAATTCTTTCAGTTGATTTTTTTCAGTTTGATTTTGAATTTTGTGTGTAGGACTTTTGCACTTGCTGTTTCTTTCACCTGGTTCTGCCTTCCAACCCATGTAAACTTCCCTGGCTAAATCTTAACTTTCCTTTGGGAACCTAAGTTAGATAACAAGGTGAGTATCCCTTACTCCATGTTACTGCAGGATCCTGTGTGTCCCTGAAAATTATTGTGTAAAGTAGATTGTTGAATTTCGTTTGATACATGGGTCCCTTTGCTAGATTTTTACTCTGGGAGTTGAGGGCCTGTATCTGAATGATTCACCATTATATCTTCACAGCCTAGAATATGCCTTGAAAGTGCTCATTGGACACTTGTTGAACAGAGGCGGTGGAAAGACTGATTAATCAGAAATGTTGTAAATTGGGAAGGTTATTGTGACAACCAGTGCCAAATTCAGGCTACTCCTTGTATGCTTTATATCAATACAGAGATTATGGTCATACTAGGTATGAGTTACTTGGACATGTATCCTAATTCTTTCTTCCTGGTTTAGATAAGAAACTTTGAAATTCTGCAGGTGACCAATCATAATTATATGAATCATAATTTACCTTTGTGGACCAGTCTGTGTTTTGAATTTGTATCTGCTATATTATAGTTGTTTTTATGTAAAAGTTATCCTGTAAGCCTTTATAAAATGTTTCTGTTTTATTTTCTGACTGATTTTATATACAGAACATTGAGGTCCAAGGGCTTAAGATTTGGGAATATATTAGTTCAGTAGATCTTTGTTGGGCTGTACGATGTGCACATTGTTAATGACTGAGTCCCCATAGTGATTATTCATTTACTGACCCATGTCACGCTGCTTCCATTAAAGGTAGGAGCCTTAAATTAAAAAGTTTTGTACTCTAGTACTTTTTCTTTTAATCATATTTTTTTACCTAGAAAAGAAAATTTTTTTCCTTTGAATTAATAACTTGAATCAATAACTGCTTTTAATTTCAGAGAAGTAGGAGTGTTTTTTTGAGACAGAGCCTCAAGCCGTCACCCTGGATAGAGTGCCGTGACATCACAGCTCATGGCATACTCCAATTCCTGGGCTCAAGCGAGTCTCCTGCCTCCGCCTCCCAAGTAGCTGGGACCACAGGCGCCCACCACAACGCCTGGCCTTTTTTTTTTTTTTTTTTTGGTTGCAACCGCCATTGTTGTTTGCTGGATTCGAACCTGCCAGCTCAGGTGTATGTGGCTGGCGCCTTAGCCCGTTGAGCTACAGGCGCCGAGCCGGGTTTTTTTTTTGGCTAGGCTTGAACCCGCCACCCCTGGCACATGGGGCCAGTGCCCCACTCCTTGAGCCACAGGCGCTGCCCAGAAGTAGGATTTTTTATACACTCTGATCTCTTTCACTATTTTCTCTTTTGGATGTTGATTGGACCAAGATCATTATTTTTGGTTGTATTTAAAGTTCTTTGGTTGTATCTAACAGAACTAGATTAATTCATGCAAAAAAGAGCAATGTTGTATGGAGGAGGACAGAGTGGAGTATTTTATAACTAGCATTTTAGTGAATTTATAAGAATAAAATTAAATAAAAGTTGGTTTGCTTTTTATTACCAAATTCACACCCTTATTGTATGTACCCAGCTTTGCTCTCTCCTACCACCCAGTCCTTGGTAGGCCACTGAAAAAAATAATTTAAAGTTTTGTTTTTTAGAGATAGGGTCTCACTGTGTTGCCTAGTCTGTTCTGGAACTCCTGGGCTCAAGCAATTCTCCTGCCTCAGCCTCTCAAGTAGCTGGGATTATAGGTATGAGCTGCTGCATCCATCTCAAAAAAGTAATTTGTATTAAGACCATAGAACCCCAAAGTAGACAGTGTGGTTGAGTATTCTAAGAGACTAAGGAGAATTAGGAACTGGAAAGGTAGCAGGAATCTAGGCAACTTTTCTCAGTATTTTTCTCTTATGCAACATTCTTCTCTGCATACTAACTATCCATCTTGTACCTTCCAAATTCAGTCATTCTCAGTTCTAATCCAAATTAGCTAACATCTTTACTTGTTTGTGTGTGTGTATGATAGAGTCTCCCGCTGTTGCCTAGGCTAGAGTGCCATGGTGTCGCTCATAGCAACTTCAAACTCTTGACTTGAGCGATTTGCTTGCCTCAGCCTCCCAAGTAGCTGGTCTTGAACTCCTGAACTCCTGAGCCTGGTCTTTCCAGGGTGCCAAGATTACAGGCATGAGTCACCATGCCTGGCCTGTAGACGGCTTCTAACTCCAGGGCTATATAACCCAGGATATTTGATTCCCTGAGAGGATCAGTTTGAACATCTCCTTTCTCTGTACTACAGAATTATTTTTAGTATTTTTTTTTTTTTGAGACAGAGTCTCAAGCTGTCACCCTGGAGAGAGTGCCGTGGCATCACAGCTCACAGCAACCTCCAACTTCTGGGCTCAAGTGAGTCTCTTGCCTCCGCCTCCCAAGTAGCTGGGACTACAGAAGCCCGCCACAACGCCCGGCCATTTTTTGGTTGCAGCCGTCATCGTTTGGCGGGCCGGGCTGGATTCGAACCCGCCAGCTCAGGTGTACGTGGCTGGTGCCTTAGCCCGTTGAGCCACAGGCGCCAAGCCAATTATTTTTAGTATTACTGAGTTGTACGCAATGCTGAAAGTATTACATATTTCAAAATAGACCTAGTCATTGTCTTCTCTCCTCCACTCTCATTTTAGAATTTTTTTTTTTTTTTTTTGAGACAGTCTCTCATTATGTTGCCTTTGGTAGAGTGCTGTGGCATTACAGCACACAGCAACCTCAAACTCTTGGCCTTAAGCGATTCTCTTGCCTCAGCCTCCCAAGTAGTTGGAACTATAGGCGCCTGCCACATTGCCTGGCTATTTTTTGTTGTTGTTGTAGTTGTTGTTTATCAGGCCTTGGCTGGGTTTGAACCCACCAGCCCTGGTATATATGGCTGCCGCCCTGACTACTGAGCAATAGACGCCGAGCCACATTTTAGAATTTTTTGTTGAGTCCCACCATGATGAGTTGTTTCATGTTGGTACAAGAATTGTTATTTCATGTTGGTATAAAACTAAGATTTTTTATAAAACTAAGAATCATTTTATATTAATTGTGTTTTATAAAATAATTACATAATTAATTCTTTGTATTAATAATAATTCCCCAACTTTTTTTGCAAGACAAAAAAACTCAACTATTCATTAAGTAGTATTTGTAGTAGTATTTGGTGGCTACAAACCACTACCACCATTTGTAGTGGTTTGAATTTTGGTCTTTTAGTTATAGTTTATATAATATTTTATATAAACAAGTGCTAACTAATAAGTAAATTTTAATGAAATTGAAATGTTACAAAGGAGACAAAGGTAGGCAACTACCAAATCATACCACTGATGGAGCTAACATATTTTCTTGATTTATTCTTTAGTTTTCATGAAAATAGCTTAAAAGAGAATGCATTTTAATAAAGATATCTTTTAAATCCAGTAAAATATTTCACATATCAGTTAAAATTTGCACCTTCTACACCTCATTTCACACTGTTTCAGTGTTACTTTATTTAAATGTGTTTTAAATATAAGCACAAAGAAAAATCTCACAAGTTGTCCCGTAGAAGATAGACTTGAAATAACTCATTTTGTTTCTTCATCTTTACAATTATTGTATTATTACTAATTTTAAATTTATTGTATACATCCAGGTCTCTAGAGTACAACAGAAGCTTTGGGGCACTAAATATGCCCTAGGAAGTTTGGACTATTATGAACAATTTTAGAGAGATTTACTCTTGAAACAAATATGTATAGCTTATCTATGTTGGGAGCCAATTCTGTAAATGAGGATTCTCAGAATTAACTTCTGTTTAGAATGCAATGATTGTTAAAGTGCAAGTAGTAAAAATGTGCTAATTTGACACTTAACACATACTGTGTTAAAACTCAGCGGTAACCACAACAATCTTTGTTTAGGATTAAGACCAACAGAAGATTTTTCAAGGAAGAATATTGTATCACCAACATTGTTTAGAATTGTCAGTGCATGGTGATGATAAGTGAATGGTTAGTTGGTTTTATTATTTTTAAATTCTGTACAAGAAATGCTCCTCCTCATTGCCTGCACTTAGGTTAGACCACTCTTACCACTTCCTTTTAGTAGGCTAACTTCTTGACCCCCCCACCCCTAATTATTTGCTTACTTTGAGTGTGACTATGTTATGTTAATTAACTTCAGTTTTTTCATCTATTGGAAATAATCAAAGAACCCATTTTTATAAGCTTGTTGTAAGGATTAATTGGGATAATATGTGTTAAGTACTTAGAATAGTGCCTGGCATTAAGAATTCATTAAAAATTAACCATTACTTTGTCGTAATTTATAATTTATGACACTGTTATTCTATATTATATATACTGTTCGCTCACTCTCTGTGTCTCTCTCACACACACACATACACACACTAGAACAAAGACAGCTTTATGTTTCCCTATTGTGTATACCATTTATTTCCTTTTCTTGTCTTAGTGCATTAGCTAGGACTTCTAGTACAGTGTTGAAAAGGAATGGTGAGGGAGGAGACATCCCAGACATGTTCGTGATTTCATGGGAAAACATCCAGGTTCTCACTTAGATGTTTAATTTCTATTGCTTTCCTTTTAAATTTAAGGGCATATTATAAAAATTTTCCCCTACAACAACTGTGGATACTATAGGGCTTCCACTTGATAAGATGAGAAAGTTGGTGCCTCTATACTGCTCTCCTTTGCTTCTGCCCAATTTGTTCAGACATCGTGTATTTCCAAAGTTTATAATATTTACATTCTGTCTATAACTATAATAATTTTGTGTTTTGATAGAATTATAAAGGTTAAAAACAAGTGGGTAGCATTTATGGTATTAAAATTGTATGATTTCCCTATGGAACTACCTACCAGAGAGTATTTGGACAGTTAGGAAGGAAGCATAATCTGCTCATTAAATTATTTTAGGGATAGTATTTCAAGAATCAAGGTCAAGCGATTTCTGTTACACTCCTAAGTTTACTATCAAGCTATGTTTTCTTTTTCTTCAGAAATAAGAGTCTTGCTCTGTCACTGAGGCTGGAGTGAGATGGCACAGTTATATCTCACTACAGCTTCTAACTTCTGGATTCAAGTGATCCACCTGCCTCAGCCTCCTGAGTAGTTAGGACTACAGGCATATGCCACCACTGTGGACTAATTTTTCTTAAAAAATTTTTATAGGAATTTTGGGGTCTTGCCATGTTGTCCAGGCTGGTCTCTAACTCCTGTTGAGCCAGTTTATAATTTTTTTAATCTTAAATAGGTTTTGGACATTATCAAATGTTTAGTTCTGTTGTCAGGATTTGGGCAGTTGTTTGTGTTCTCAGTTCTTGTATGCTCCTGACTAAAGAATGACCAGACACCTCAGAGTAAGGCAAGCATGAAACAAAGCTAATTGAAGAAGATAAAGATTGGTTTGCAGAGCAAGAGAAACATATGTTCTCCATAGACACCATACAGGCCCCTTTATTGTGACAAGAAAAGAACTTGGTTATGGCCTGTGGTTCTGTTTTTTACTGTCTGGATTTAGGCCCACCTCATGGTTCAGAAGTTACCTCGGAACCATTGAGTCTTGTGCATGCAGACCTCTCATGAGCCTCTCTCAAAGCCTGGTCTGGGATCTGAACCACAAGGTAAATTTAAGCTAATGACATGATAATTATTGGTCCTAAGATTATTCATCTACCTAACACTATAACCACTGAGGTGGTCATATATTTTCCCCTTTAATCTTTTAATGTGTCTAAGTTAATTAATTTTCTAATAAGGAACTATTCTTGCATTATTGGAATAAATACTGCTTGATCATGATCTTTTTCTTTCTTTTTTCTTTTTTTTATTGAGACAGAGTCCTACTGTATCACTCTCAGTAGAGTGCTGTGGCATCCCAGCTCACAGCAACCTCAAACTCTTGGGCTTAAGCAATTCTCTTACCTCATCCTCCTGAGCATCTGGGACTGCAGGCGCCCACCAAAACGCCCCTCTATTTTCAGTTGCTGTTGTCATTGTTGTTTAGCAGGCCTGGACCAGGCTTAAACCCGCTAGCCTCAGTATATGTGGCCGGCATCCTACTCACCGAGCTACAGGCACCAAGGTGATCGTGATCTTTTTCTTGTTCTGTTGGATTTAATTAATTAGTAGCTTATAGAGGATTTTTTTTTTTTTGGAGACAGAATCTCACTATGTTGCCTTGGTAGAGTGCTGTGGCGTCACTGCTCATAGCAACCTCAAACTCTTGGGCTTAAGCAATTCTCTTGCCTCAGCCTCCCAAGTAGCTGAGACTACAGGCGCCTACCACAACGCCTGGCTGTTTTTTGGTTGTAGTTGTAGTTGTTGTTTGGCAAGCCCGGGCTGGGTTCAAACCTGCCAGCTCTGGTGTATGTGGCTGGCGCCCTAGCTGCTGAACTACAGGCGCTGAGATGCTTATAGAGGATTTTTGCATCTTTATTTTTTATGAAATTGGCCTGAAACGCTACAAGATTATCGAGACTTGAGACTTCCTGGGAGTGAAAGGAAGGATTACCTACTGTTTCATTTCTCATATTATTAGGTATACAATGTTCTTTGACCAAAATGTGATACAAATAACTTGGTGTGCCAATCTTGGTAATTTATATTCTTTCAAAAATGTAAATAGTTCTTCTGAATTTTCAAGCTTATTAGATCATAGCTTATGATATTTTACATAGTTGTAGTGTTATGTGTAGCATTTCCCCTTTTTAATTTTGTTGTGTATCCTATTACCTATAGTCATTTTTCCTTTTTATTTATTTATTTTTTGAGACACAGTCAGGCTGTCGTAGAGTGCTGCAGCGTCACAGCTCACAGCAACCTCAGACTCTTGGGCTTAAGCGATTCTCCTACCTCAGCCTCCCAAGTAGCTGGGACTACAGGTGCCCACCACAACGTCCGGCTGTTTTGTTGTTGTTGTTGTTGTTGCAGTTGTCGTTGTTTTAGCTGGCCTGGGCCCGGATCGAACCCACCAGCTTTGGTGTATGTGGCTGGTGCCCTACCCACTGAGCTGTAGGCGCCACCCAGAGAACATGTTATACATCTGGTATTTATTGAGGTTTATATCATGGTTAGTATATAGAAGTTTTTGTAAATGTGTCACATATTTAAAAGTACATTCTGTTTGGAGGTTTATTTAAGAGCTTATTATCTTATTTTCATCTGCTATATGTATCTATTTACTTTTTGTTTCGTGCTTTATATCTCTGAGGTAGCTGTGTTTTAGTCTCAAATTGTGATTGCTGATTTCATTTTTCTCTTTAATTTTATAAATTGTTGCTTTATGAATTTTGAGACCATGTTAGGTGCATATGTGTTGTATTTTTTTTTTCTTCTTTTTTCTTTTTGAGATAGAGTCTCACTGTGTTACCCTGGTTAGAGTGCCTTAGCCTCCCAAGTAGCTGGGACTACAGGAGCCTGCCACAATGTTGTATTTTCTTGAAGAACAATTAGTTTACTTATATTTTTGTTTTACATTGCTTTTTTGTATTGAATAGACATTTGACATCATTTTCACTAAGCTTTTCTAGCATTTTATCTATATTATTTACTCAAAACCATTTTTTCTTTTTCTTTTCATTTTCTTTTCTTTTTTAAACAGAGTCTCTCTTTTGCCTCAGGCTGGAGTGGCTTGGCCTCAGCCTAGCTCACAACATCTACACACTTGGGGGTTCAAGTGGTCCCTTTGCCTCAGTCTCCCATTTACCTGGAACTTACAGCCACCTACCATAATGCCCAGCCAATTTTTCTGTTTTTTCTATTTCTTGCTTAGGCTGGTTTCAAACTCCTGAGTTCAAGCAATTCTCCTGCCTTGGCTTCCTAGCGTGCTAGAATTATAGTTATGAGCCTCAAAACCATTTTTTTGTAGGTGTTATTCATTGAGTTCTCTGAATTAGTCTTCTAACTTGTGCCATTTGCTCGTTAGGTTTGTTGCTTACCTCCTGTCTTACTGGATTCTTTTTTACATTGTGGTCATGAGTTAATTCAGTTACGGATATGGAGCCCATATCTTCCTCTTTACTGGAGTTTCCTTTTTTATTTTAAAATACTGCTAGGATTAAGATAATGAACCGTACACACATAGTATGTACCTACTTTGTGGAGAGAAACCAGAATAGTAAGTAGATTCTCACATTTTGAGCAGATAATCTTGGAGAGAGTGCTAGCATTCATCAGGGAAGTGAATCCAAAGGTGGATAAAGAGAGGGTGCAGGGCAGCTTGCCCAGCTGGGACTGATTAACAGCTGGGAGGTGCTCCAGGACTCAGATAGATAGTAAGAGAGAAGTCCCCAGGGCTCAACTGTCTGAGATGAGCTTTTATTAATGCAATTTTGGCTAGAGAACCTGCCGACCCATGCAGGTCTAAGGCCTAACTACGTAGCTCTTTGGAGATTGCATAGAGATACTGCTTAAGAAAGGGAACTTAAGTGAAATCTAGAGCAGTTTGAGCTGGGTGCCATTTTGAGAGCTCAGATACTCAGGAATCATGGACATGCCTGCAGCAACTGGATGCCTTTGAAAAGGGATAGGGGAGCCTGGGCAAACTCCCCCAGTCCTGGGAAAGTCCCATTGCCCTGCTGTGAACTGCTGTTGAGACTGAGATGAGAGTGGGCAGCATTTACCACAGTTTCTCATCCTAGCTACCTGCCTACCTGCTTGCACCAGCCTTTCCACTTACAGGTCCAAGGAGCCATTTTAAGAGTTTGACACTGGGCTACACTCTGCCCTTAGTCTGAGTTTGGGCTGATAGGGCTGCAATCCCTTCTTGGCTGGGTAGGGACAGTGAAACCAGGCTTTATAGCAATGTACCTGGTATGATAACCCACCATCCTTCAGCTGACTGCTGAAGTCAATGTGTAAGAGAGAATTTTAAATTAGAGAAAAGCAAGTAGGCACCTATCATAGAAATCCCATCACACTTAACAGCAGACCTCTCACAAGGGACGTTACAGGCCAGAAAAGAATGGGATGGTATTTTCAAAGTGCTGAAAGAAAAAAAAAACTGTCATCCAAGAATTTTATATCCTGCTATGATAAGCTTCATAAATGAAGGAGAAAGTCAGTCTTTTCCAGACAACCAAAAGCAGAGAACAGCCTTACAGGAAATGCTCAAAGGAGTCTTTCTTTTTCTTTAATTTCAAAATATTAGGGAATACAAGCATTTTTGTAATATGGATGTCTTGTCTAAAGTCAGAGCTTTGGTGTGCCATCACTAGAATAGTGTTCATTGTACCCAATAGTTTTACCTTACACTTATCCTTCTGCTCACCCCCTTTTCTTGGTTTCTGATATCCTTTATATTGCTTTGTGTCAAAGGAATGTTAAATATGAAAACAAAAGGTCAATATTCATCACAGAAACACGTGAAAATCTAAAACTCAGGCCGGGCACAGTGGCTCACACCTGTAATCCTAGCACTATGGGAGGCGGAGGCAGGTGGATCATCTGAGCTTATGAGTTTGAGACCAGCCTGAGCCAGAGCGAGACCCTATCTTTAAAAATAACCAGGCCATTGTTTCAGACACCTATATAGTCCCAGCTACTCAGAAGGCTGAGACCAGAGGATGGCTCGAGCCTGGGAGTTTGAGGTTGCTGTGAAACTGTGATGCCATGGCACTCCATGAAGAGCAACAAAGTGAACCTGTCTTAATTTAAAAAAAAAGAAGAAGAAGAAAATACAGACTCGGCACCTGTAGCACAGTGGTTACGGTGCCGGCCACATGTACCAAGACTGGCAGATTTGAACCCGGCCCGGACCAGCTAAACAACATTGATAACTGCAACAAAAAAAAATAGCCAGGCATTGTGGCGGGCGCCTGTATGTAGTCCCAGCTACTTGGGAGGCTGAGGCAAGAGAATCGCTTAAGCCCAAGAGTTTAAGGTTGCTATGAGCTGTGACACTTCATGGCACTCTACTGAGGGTGACATAGTGAGACTATGTCTCACAAAAAAAAGAAGAAAATATAAAACTCAAATCTTAGGAAATAGTCTTACAAAGGGGGACTAAGAAAGAAATTAAATGGCGATATGACAGAAGTTCAGCAAACCATGAAGACAAAAAGACAGAAGAAATCCCCAAAAAGCTAGAAATCAGCTAACAATGTAAGAGCAAAGCTTTTCATATTAATGTTAACCTTGAACGTAAATGGATTAAATACTCTACTTACGAGATACAGATTGGCAGAATGGATATAAAATCATGATCCAACCATATGCTGTTTATAAAAAATCCACCTTACCCTTATAGACACATTAAGACTGAAAGTAAAGGGGTAGAAAAAGATAATTGGTGCTAAGAGAAACCAAAAGCAAAAAGGAGTAGCTTTACTTATAACAGATAAAGTGGACTTTAAATCAAAGACAGAAAAAAAGACCAGGTCGTTATATAATGATAAAGGGATTGGTCCAGCAGGAGGATGTAACAATGCTAAGTATATATGTTCCCAACATTGGAGCGCTTAAATTTAAAAACCAGTATTATTAGACCTAAAGAAAGAAATAGCACACAGTAATAGAGGACTTCAACACTTTATGCTTATCAGTAGACAGATGATAGAGACAAAGAATCAACAAGGAAACATTGGACTTAAATAGGACATTAGGCCAATGGATTTAACAAACATTTATAGAACATGCAACCCAACAGCTACAGAATATACATTGTTTTCATAAGCACATGCAACATTCTCCAAGATAGACCACATTTTAGGCCATTAAACAAGTCTTAGTGAACTTGAAAAATTGGAAATCATATCAAGTGTCTTCTCAGATCACAGTAGAATATTAGAAATCAATGTGAAGAGGTGCTTCAGAAACTATATAAAGGCATGAAAGTCAGACAACATGCCCCTGAATGATCACTGGGTAAACAAAAGAAATAGAGATGGAAATTAAAAGTTTTCTAAAACGAATGAAAATGAAACACTATGTACAAAACCTGTAGGATACCTAAAAGCAGTGCTAAGAGGGAAATATATATAGCATTAAATGTCTAAATCAAAATGGTAGAAGGCTCACAAATTAACAACTTAATGTGGCATCTCAAGGAACTAGAAAACAAGAACACATCAAACCCAGAGTTAGCAGAAGAAAAGAACAAGATCAGAGTAGAACTAAATGAAGTGGAGACCAAAAACAATACAAAGAATTTACAAAATGGGCTTGGCGTCTGTGGCTCAAGTGGCTAAGGCGCCAGCCACATACACCTGAGCTGACAGGTTCAGATCCAGCCCAGGCCCACCAAACAACAATGACGGCTGCAACCAAAAAAATAGCGGGGCACTGTGGCAGGCGCCTGTAGTCCCAGCTACTTGGGAGGCAGAGGCAGGAGAATCACTTGAGCCCCAGGAGTTGGAGGTTGCTGTGAGCTGTGATGCCATGGCACTCTACCCGGGGCGACAGCTTGAGGCTCTGTCTCAAAAAAAAAAAAAAAGTAAGAAATGAAAAGATAAACAAAATGGACAAACCACAACTAGACTAACCAAGAATAGAGAAGATCCAAAGAACACAATCAGAAATAGAAAAGATCACCAGAAATTGTTACGAGGAGCAAAGTAGACATCCTAGAGGAAATCCCACTACCGAATGTCTATTCAGAGGAAAAGAAATCCTATCAACAAACACCTGCACTTAATGTGTTTATCATAGCACAGTTCACAGTCACGAAGTTATGCAATTGACCTAAGTGCCCATCAACTGATGAGTGGATCAAGAAAATGTGTATGTATCCCATGGAGTACTTAGTATTCAGCCATAAGAAGTAATGAAATGTCTTTTGCAGCAACTTGGAACTGGAGACCATTAGGCTAAGTGAAGTGACTCAGGTACAGAAAAGTACATGTTGCACATTCTCACAGGTAGGAGTTGAATTATGGCTATACATCAGGCACACAGTGAAATGATGGACATTGGAGGCTCACAAGAGGTGCGAGGAGATGGGGGATGAAAAAGTACCTATAGGGTACAATGGACACTACTTGAGTGATGAGTACATCAAAAGCCCGAACTTCACCACTATATAATGTATATATGTAACAGAATTCAACTTGTACACCCTAAACCTATAAAATTTTTAAATAGGAAAAAAAAATGAAAAATTTTAAAGAAAGATTGTGTACAAAGAGAGCAAGAGGTGTGTTATATAATGTTACAATAGTCAGTCTGCCAAGAAGACATAACTCAGTATACCAAACCACAGAGCTTCAAAATATATGAAGCAAAAACTGACAAAGTGGAAAAAAGACATATGTAAATCTGCAGTTATTGTTAAAGATTTCACTACCACTCTCATAGTAGTAGAACTCATGGATAAAAGATCAGTAAGAATAGAGCATGGTGGCCAAAGTCTGTAGTCCCTGCTGTTTAGAATACTGACGTAAAAGGATTGCTTGAGATCAGCCTGGACAATATGAGACCCAATTTCAACAAAACCAATTTTTTTTTTTTTTAATTTAGCCACATATGATGGTGTGTGAACACTTGCATTCCCAGCTACTTGGGAAGCTGAGACTTGGAAGATCATTTGAGCCCAGGAGTTGGAGGCTTAGTGAGCTATGATTGCAATACTGTTCTATAGTCTGGGTAACAGAGTGAGACCCCATCTCTTTAAAGAAAGAAGGACAAGAAGTCACTAACAGATAAAAGGAAAATTAAGACTTGTAGAAATAATACTTCTATACAGTCCATGGATCAAAAAGGAGTCCCAAGAAAGTTGTAGTGCCAGGTGTAGTGGCTTGCACCTATAATCCTACCCTCTGGGAGGCTGAGATAGGTGGATTTTTTGAGCTCAGGAGTTGGAGACCAGCCTGAGCAAGAGCAAGACCCTGGCTGTACTAAAAATAGATGCAGGATGTGGCGGTGGGTGCCTGTAGTCCTAGCTACTCAGGAGGCTGAGGTGAGAGGATGGCTTGGGCCCAAGAATTTGAGGTTGCTATGAGCTATGATGCTGTGGCACTCTAGCCTAGGGCAACAAAGTGAGACTCTGCCCCCACCCCAAACACACACACACACACACACACACACACACACACACACACACACACGGTGAACTAAACAAAAATGAAAACACAATGTATCAAAACTTTGTAGGATACAAAGAAATGTGCTTAGAGCATTAATTGCATTTATTAGAAAGGTCTCAAGTCAGTAATCTAAGCTGCTACCTATGAAACTAGAAGTGAACAGCAAAATAAACCCAAGTTTAATAGAAGAAACAATGAAAAGAGGAACTACCACCATAGACTATATAGGCAAGAAAAACATAACACAACTCTAGAGATAAAAATTGAAGAATTTAGATGAAATGGATCAGTTCATCAACCACTATATTAGTTTCTTACTTCACCTGTACAAATTACTACAAATTTAGTGGCTTAAAACAACATATATTTATTATCTTACGGTTCCTGAGATCAGAAGTCTGACATGGATTTCACTGTGTTACTATTCAAGTTGTGGATAGGACATTCATCCCATTTTGGAGGCTGCAGTGCCTGAGGCTACGGAGCTGGCATATTGTTGTGATACAAAGCTGCACCTTTCTCATGTCAGGATTTTCAGTTAAGAATTTTCTGTTTCTCTGTTGATGTTTACTTGCTTTTCTATGTCTCTCACAGTCAGCTGACCATTTTGATGCACAATTTGATGAATTTTCGTCAGTTCTGCTCGTTACTGGCCTCCTTGACCCCTCTTCATCAGTGACACTTTCTCTCCCCTCAGAAAAGCGTTTAATCAGTTTGTTCACTGCTTTTTTCTTTATGGCATTATCTTCATAAACTTGGACTAACTTTGTGATTTCACTACCACTGTTGACAAATTTAACAAGAAATTTAATATTTGTTCCTCTAATTCAAGTTCCAACATTCTCGTGATGACACACAAAAACATGCAACAAAATAATGAATGCTACTTAGCAAGACACTCCCATACAGCAACACGAACACAGCTATGAGATACTGACACACCAAAGTTTTGAGCCCTTATCAAGTCCAACATAAACACACAGTGGCAAGTTCTTACTGACTTACGCATGTGTTATGGGGGATCCCAATGTTTGAAGATTTACTAGAAGGACTGTGTGACTCATTATATAGTTATACTCCTAAGATTAATTACAGCTGTGTAGGATACACAGTCAGATCATAAGAGAGAAAACACAGAGTCTAGAGCAGGCGTCCTCAAACTACGGCCCGCGGGCCACATGAGTTGGTGTGAATTATATTTGTTCCCATTTTGTTTTTTACTTCAAAATAAGATATGTGCAGTGTGCATAGGAATTTGTTCATAGTTTTTTTTTTTAAACCGTAGTCCGGCCCTCCAACAGTCTGAGGGACAGTGAATTAACTCCCTGTTTAAAAAGTTTGAGGACGCCTGGTCTAGAGGAATCCATGTGTAGTCTTCCTAATTGTTCTCTCCCATGGGAGAGTTCATGGATGGAAATCTTGATATTAGATGTCATTTCTCAAATTAATCTATAGATTTAACACAACCTTAATTAAAATTTCAGCAGATTTTTACATAGAAGTTGACAAGTTGGTCCCCAATTACTGTTTAATATAGCTCTGTCACCTGTTAAATGGTATACTCGTGTTTCTTACACAAATGCAGTCAGTATTGTTGAGGTAATAGTTGTGGCTGTGTAAGTCTTTTCTTTAAATATCCACTTTGGCTACATGTAGAAATACTCCTTTTTTCCTAATTCATTGATCACTTACTGGTGTGCATCTAGTAAAGCAGTAATACCTAAATGTCAGTAGAGTCATGTAGAAAGCTTTTTAAAACATGAATTGTGAGGCTCCACTCCAGGAGTTTCTGGTTCACTAAGTTTGGGGTTGGCTGAATAATTTGCTTTTCTGAGGAGTACTCAAGTGATAGTAATGCTGGTCAGGAAACCAGACTTTGAAGACCAGTTTAGTAGTAGATGTAACCCTCATCAGAATCACCTGAGGAGTTCTCGTAAGTCCCCCATTTCATTGTCAGAACTGATCTTTGTCCAGGTAGGTAAAAGGATTTGGAAGCATGATGTTAGCAGGATTATGAGCATTTCAAAGAATCGGCTCAGTAACAGTTATGGACAAATGTTTCTTACCCACTTCTCCATAGCCCCTGTGTGGCAAATATAAGTAAATGGTGGCAGATTTGGCCAGCTATATTTGGTGGTTTTAGTTCACGTAAATCTATATTTTATCAATAACTTACTCTTTTGGGTCTTGGACAATTCTTTTAAGTACCTCCTGCAGATCGTTCATTAATTGTAAGGGGTAAACAGTAGCCATACAGTGCAGAAATTGACTTGTCACCTTGACTGTGTGATCAAAATTAACATTACCAAAAAAAAACTAACATTACCAAGGAGAGGAAGATGGGCGTCATGTAGCTCTAGATATCATACCTTTAGAAGAACACAGCATCACTTATGTAGTAGTTTGATTGGTCTTACTTGATTGGAATCTATCTTATGGTAAGGAAACAGACAAATCCAAAATGTGCTTAGTCCAGTTTTTTAAAAGGGCCTGTGTTCTTCCTAAATAGCAGTATCATAAAAGGTAAAGAGTGAGGAACTATTCCAGATTAAAGGAGATTAAAGACAAATGATTGCTAAATGCAGTATATGATCCTAGGCTGGGTCATGTACTGAAGGGAAAAAATGCTGTAGAGCTACGGTTGCCAACTCATACCAGTCTGTGGCCTATTAGGAACCAGACCACATAGCATCACTACCTGGGGTCCTCCTCCTAATTCATCCCCACTCTCCACCCTTCTGTGAAACCAGTCCTTGGTGCCAAAAAGGTTGGGGACTGCTGCTATAGAGAATAGGATTGGATAATGTGACAGATTGGAATATGGGTGGTAAAAAGTATTACATCCATTTTAAATTTTCTGAGGTAGACATCCTTACTCTGGTTATATAAAATAATCTCCTAGGGAACACATCGAAATATTGAGAGGTAAAATAATGTGTGATAGTGCAACTTAATCTTAAATGGATCAGAAAAATATATAGTATATGAGATATAGAGAAAATAATAAGTAAATGGGGCAAGGATATGGGTGTTCTTTGCAACTTTGATATTATTCCCAAATTAAAAGTTTTAAAAAACTCAAACTTTACCTGCTATTCTTCAACTACCTTGAAATGATTTTTAAAAACCCAGCTACCTTAAAATGTTTTGAAAGAACAGAAACCATGATTCTTAGACTGCTTAGTGCAGGTAACCTCGTATTTCATTCTGTTGGTGTTCTCAGCTAGCTCATTAGCTCTGGAGAGCTTGCAGGAGGTCAGCCTCCTGATTTTGTAATATCCAGCCCTCAATAGGGCAGCTTCTTGCATATCTTGTATAGTATTTCAGATACACCAAAGTACAAAATTCATCATTCTACCTAAAACTCATTCTGTCATAGTAGCAAATTTTAGTTCAGTTTTATTTTTAACTGGCTAAACTAATGTGTGATTCACCTGATCATAGTCTATTATTGTACCCTTATCTTTCAAAAATATATTTGTCTTTCAGCTCAAAATGGAGTTAATCCTGACTGGGAGAAGAAAGTAATTGAGTATTTTAAGGAAAAGCTAAAGGAAAATAATGCTCCTAAATGGGTAAGCTTATTGCTATTTTCAGGGGGAGAGGGTTGGGCAGACTGTAGTTTCTTTTAGTGGATCACTATCCCACATGTAATTTAAAAATATGTAAATTACTGTGTATTTCTGCTTTTTTTTTTTTTTTTTTTTTTTTTTTTATTTATGCTTTTAAAGTAAATTAAAATATTTTGGTATCTTTTGAAAATTAAGTTCCAACAATTAAATGCTTATATATTTTGCCGCTAGGTGGCCGTAA